>BOPN01000041.1:157500-160000 GCA_017312705.2 Penaeus japonicus
CCTTTTTATTCATTTAACCTAGCATTATTTTGCATAGTTTTAATGAGAAATGCGGAAAGACTCCTAAAAATTCACACATTACTTAGATTTGTTTAATGCGTATGTTGATCCATAAATAATTTTCCTATTATTAAACACAACAATAATCATAATGATGATGTCCCTTTCTGAAGTGATTTTAAAAGTAGGTTTGCAAGCGGTGACATATTCAAGGATTTCCCTATCATGATACGGTTTGCAAAGTTCTGAATCAAAGAGCTACCGAAATTAATTTAGAATTAGGACACTTTAACGTTATCTATACATCACGACATTACCAAACTATGGGATAGAATGGTGTACATATGTTTTAAAAACTTAAACCCAGTTGAAAATGAAAATAATACCCAACTTGATAACTATTTCCATTTCAAAATACAGAATCAGTCAAAATATCAATGCTATGTAAGGTTACGTTATTATGGAAATCTTTCTGAAAATAGGCAATATCTTTCAAAAATCGTTGTTTGCTCCCCCCTCCCCCCCTTCCGACATACTCCTAACATACAACTTATTGCTTACACTCTAATTGGTTCAACATTAATTAATTCAAATCTTAGTTAGGTAGATTTGATTATCTTTTAAGCCTACTATAACCTTTAAGGCCTAAGGATTGCTCCGGTGTTAGTGATCTGGATTTGTCATAAACTTTTTTTTGTGTTATGGAATGAAGTGGTTTGTTGCTTTTTTGTTTGTTAATATTATTATCATTAAATAGCGTTATTCATGTTATTATTGTTATTGTGGTTTCAGTTTTTTTAAACATTATTATCATTATAATCTAACTCCTTTTGTTATTATCATCATTGACCCTATTATTCTAATAATTATTAATATACTCATCATATTTTTTACTCTAATCACTACAATTATCACAACGATCATTAACCACAACAGCGCTAGCAATCACCATGATAATTACCAATTCGCTCATAACCATCAGTCATCTCCCGTTTCCTTCTCACCCATTTCCCATTCTTCCTTCTCCTCATCCATCTCTTTCCTCCCATGTGCCTCATACGTCACGCAAATGAGCAAAACACATACTCGTGTCTGACGTTTACGCATCACGAGGCTCTGTTGTTTGACTCATCCGTGACGTCACACTGCGCATGCGTGAACGAGGTTGATCTGACGATACTCGGAAGGTCGAACGTATACCGCATTCTTCCGCCTGCATGATGAGTTAGACGAACGCAGGATAGCAAAAGCACAGATGCGTGTTAAAAGGATACGGATTTAAGATTTGATGTTTATATATGCATATTCTTTATTATCAATATTATTATTATTATCATTATCATCATTGTTGCTGTCATTATCATTATTATCATCATTACTTATTATCAATGTTTATATTAATATTCATAACATTGATCATTACTATTATTACGATTTTTGTTATTATCAGAATCCCTCTACTATTTCATGTTTATTTTCTTCTTTTCTTTTAGTATTTCCTTCAGATTCTCCATTTTCTTCTCGCCATGCATATCCTGCTCTGTCTCCAGAGTTTATTAGTTCTTTTTTTAGCCTTATCCTTCGCCTCCGACTTAACCCCCCCCCCCCCCATCATTTTTTACTCCTCTATTTCATTCTCTCCCTCTCCCTTCCCCCTACGTCTTTCTCTCCTCATCGCACCCCTCTCTTCCTTCTCCTTTTACTCTTTCTCTCCGACACTCTCACAACTCAGTCTCTTCCCCCACCTCCTTCTCTCCCTTTTCCTTCTTCTCTCCTCCCTCCCTTTCTCTTCACCCCTTTTCCTTCTTTCCTTCACTCACCTCCTCCCTCTTCCCCCAGGTCAATTTCTCCCTCTTCCTTCTCACCTCCTTTTCCCCTCCCACTCCCCCCAATGACTTTCGTCTCCTCCTTTCCCCCTTTCTCTACGCCTCGCCCTTTATCTCAATTTCTTCTCCTTTCCCCCCCCTTCGCTCTTCGCCTTCCATCTCATCTCACATTCCTCCTACATCAGACACGCACATTCGGCCCGTCAGAGCATATCGCGAGGTGTCCTTCGAACCTCAAAATTTGACATTTATCGGTAACAGTCGAAGGCCATATTCGAAATTCATGTCGGGCTCTTAAATCCGTGTTCCGTATTCGAGAAAAAGAAGAAATCACTTTTTTAAGATACACGTGATGTGGAGATGGTGTTTATTTGCATTCGAAAGTTGTTATCGTGATGTTTCAATATTATGTTGGGTTTAGTGCCGTGACTTCTCGTTATTTTAAACATATATTTGTGTCGACTTTTACGGATGCGCGTGTGTGTGTTTCGCGAATGCGTGATGCGGTTTTAGTGTCATTTTTCGCGCCATTTTCCCAACCCTAAAACCGACATAAATAAAGATATTCTCTCAATATAACTTCGTTTCAAAAGTTACCACCTGATTCTATGTGTATATTTTCTCTCTCTTTGTCCACTGAATATAATTTGCATATGACATCACATCTTTCAAGA
>BOPN01000041.1:177500-180000 GCA_017312705.2 Penaeus japonicus
TGCCCCCCTTCTCTCTTCTCACTACCCCTCTTCTCCCCCGTCCCCCTCTCTCTTCTCACTACCCCTCTTCTCCCCCGTCCCCCTCTCTTCTCATTATCCCCCCCTTCTTCCCCCTTCCCTCTCTCTCTCCGCCCACTTCCACCTACTCCTTCCCTTCTTTCTTCTTGGACATTCACTTTCTCTTGCCCTCTTAACCACCGCCTTTTAACCCTACTTCCCTTTCTCCCTTTCTCATCTTCGTTCCTCTCCTCCCTCCTTTCAATCCTTCCTTCTCTACTCACTCTCTCCCTTCTGTTCTTCTCCTCTCTCTTTTTTCCCTTTTCTCTTCTATTCCCTTTCTTCCCTCTTTCATCCCTTTGCTACCTCTCTTTCCCTTCACCCTCACTCACTCTCTCTCCCACCCACCCTCCCCCATCCCTTACCTCCTCATCCTTTCATCCTCCCTCCCTCCCTAACCCTCCCACCCACACACCCCACCCTCACCCACCCACCTCCTCACCCCCTCATCCTCCTTCCCTTACCCCCCTCCCTCCCTCCCCTCCTTCCCTCCACCCTCACCCTCATCACCCCTCCCTCCACCCTCACCAACGTCACGGTTCCCCTCTTTCCTTCCCCCCCTCCCCCCTCCTCCATCCACCCCCCCCCCTCTCCACCCCCCTGCTGTGTAATGGTTCCCCTGTGATTGGGTCTGTTGGTTAACTAAATGACCAGTTGAGTTTCGTGTACTTTTTTTTTCTTTTCTTTTCTTTTTTCTTTTTTCTTTTCTTTTTTTTTCCTTTTACGTTGGTCTTCAGGGTGTCCGATTTCGGTTCCAGGTCAGAGGAATATATATATATCTTTGTGATAAATTGTGTAAAGGAAGAAAGGAAGATGGCGTAGAGGGAGGGAGGGAAGGAGGGAGGGAGGGAGGGAGAGAGGTTGAAATGAGAGGGAATAAGGGAGGGAGAGACGAACGAGGAAAAGGGAGGGAGGGAGGGAGGAAAGAGAGGAGATGAGGGAGGGAGAGAGGAACGAGAGAAAGGGAGGGAGGGAGGAACGAGAGAAAAGGAAGGAGGGAGGAACGAGGGAGGGAAGGAGGGAGGAACGAGAGCGAAGGAGGGAGGGAGGGAGGAACGGACGGGAGGGAGAAAAGGGGGACGAGAGGGGGAAGGGGTAGAGATGGATAAAATGGATGAAAATTGAAAGAGAAAGTTGAAGAAGTCGCCGCTGGATACCCGGATTTGGGGGGGAGGTTATATCTTATATCTATATATGGTCTTTTCTTGGAATTTTGCATTTCGATAAGACTATTGGGATAAAACGGAATGTGGCATTTATTTATATTAATATTTGGGATAAAACGGATCTATCCATCTGTCTGACTGTTCTCCCTCTCTCTCTTTATCTCTCTCTCTCTCTCTCTCTCTCTCTCTCTCTCTCTCTATATATATATATATATATATATATATATTCTCTCTCTCTCTCTCTCTCTCTCTCTCTCTCTCTCTCTCTCTATATATATATATATATATATATATATATCTATATATATATATATATATATATATATATATATATATACATATATACACATATGTATGTATATATGTATGTAGCCATATATGCATGTATGCAGGTCAATATATATATATGTATCCCAGTCACGGATATTCCTTCACCAAACATAACGACCCATAACAACTTCAAAAAAAGGTTCTCCCAACAAAATATTTCAGCATCATTCATCTGACAACCCGAAAAAGGTGTCAGAATAGCGTAATTTGCGGTCGATTTCGCTAACAAATTGTCAGCTGCTGTCACTCATCGACACATCATGGGGGGTTGATGGACACATGTTTAGGGCTTAGAGTTAATTGCTCTTAATTGAGGAAACTTGATGATTAGGCCTCTGTCGAGTGATCGCTAATGGAAGGGATAATTGCCATGTCCGGTCGGAAAGGGGAAAAAGTAAAAAAAATGACTAATTTAATTAATTTTATCGTCTTTTTTCTTCTGTCTAGCGTGAGGTAATGAAGGCGAGTCACTGTGTTTGGGTAAAGAGTTAACCTAGACAAAGAAAGACCTTTTGCTTACACAGCCTCCGCCATTTGTCATCAGGCAGACATCCGTATGAAAACAATTGTACTAGTAGCGTGACCTGACTTCACCTCACGTCACCTGGCGGACAAGGTAGGCGCCGAACACGTGGTGCTAGGTCACGGTAGGTCATCAGTGGGGAAGTTGATATAGTGGCTTTCTTGTTATCGTTGTCTGTCCGTCTGTCCTTGTATGTCTTGGCTGTCCGTTTGTATTGGCTTGGCATCTGTGTTTGCATTCGTCCTGTGATGATTATCTGCATGTTTGGGTCTGGTTTTCTCTCTCTCTCTCTCTCTCTCTCTCTCTCTCTCTCTCTCTCTCTCTCTCTCTCTCTCTCTCTCTCTCTCTCTCTCTCTCTCTCTCTCTCTTTCTCCTGTTTGTCTTTCTATCACTTCTCTCTTCCTTTCTTTCTCTTTATCTTTTT
>BOPN01000041.1:187500-192500 GCA_017312705.2 Penaeus japonicus
ATGTATATATATAAATTTTTCAATTAAGTTACCTTTAATTTCATACTAATCTCAGATCCGTGAACAAATTTTTAAACTTTATAAAGGATATAGAGTTTATCTTTATTGGCGTGAAGAGTTTAGTGGGCGAGAGAGGGAGAGGGAGAGGGGGAGGGGGAGGGGGAGGGGGAGGGGGAGAGAGAGAGAGAGAGAGAGAGAGAGAGAGAGAGAGAAGGAGAGAGAGAGAGAGAGAAGGAGAGAGAGAGAGAGTGAGAGAGAGGAGAGAGAGAGAGAGAAGGAGAGAGAGAGAGAGGAGGGGGAGGAGAGAAAGAGAAAGAGAGAGAGGGGGGGGAGAGAAAGAGAGAGAGGGGGGAGAAAAAGAGAAAGAGAGAGAGGGGGTGAGGGGGAGAAAGACAGAGGAGAGTGAGAAAAGAGAGAGAGAGAGAAAGAGAAAGAAAGAGAAGAGACGGGTAGAAAGAAGGGAAGGAATAGAGTACATAGAGGATCGAAAGAATAAGAGAGAAGAGACACAGACAGACAAACAGAGAAAAATGTATATATATGTAAGAATAAGCTTCCCTCAGCAAGCGACCGAGGCCCTCGACCGAGGCAGAAGAAGCTGCATGTAACTTGAAGCTCGGGGTCACAGTGAAAAATTACCGCGGAACGAAAGGGGCAGAACTGCGGTGTTCTTGATACTAGTCCTGTGTCAGTTCTTTCTGCCCCCTTCTCTTTCTGTTCTCTCTTTTCTTTTCTCTCCCTTCCTTGGCTCGCTCTCTCGCTTTCTCCTTCTCTCTCTCTCTTACCCTTCCTCTCTCTCTTTCCCTTTCTCCTTCTCTCTCTCTCTCTCTCTGTCTGTCTCTCTCTCACTCTCTCCCTATCATTGTGATAATTATCTTAATATTATCATAATTATAATTATCATCGTTATCATCATTATTACCACAACTATTATCATTATTATCATTATCATCATTATTATCCTTATCATTATTATTATCATCATTATTACATTTATATTAATCACATTTCCTATCATTATGCTTTTGATATGATGTTTTGATGATAGATGAATGAAGTTTATTCATACTATATACAGTGTATACACATGAATAGGCATAGGAACTATGCCTAAATGGTTTGTATAGTTCATGTTAGATTCTAAGACGTACATTGGGTGAAGCAGATATTAATGTGACCCTGGCAATCGATATGCTAGGGCAAAGCTATACATAAGACATAGTAGTGCATGTATATAACTCTAGAAAGAACTTGCAATTTTATCTATTACAGGCAAAGTCCTTGTAGAGAGAGAGAGAGAGAGAGAGAGAGAGAGAGAGAGAGAGAGAGAGAGAGAGAGAGAGAGAGAGAGAGAGAGAGAAGAGAGAGAGAGAGAGATATATATATATATATATATATATATATATATATATATATATATATATATATAGAGAGAGAGATAGAGAGATAGAGAGAGAGAGAGAGAGAGAGAGAGAGAGAGAGAGAGAGAGAGAGAGAGAGAGAGAGAGAGAGAGAGAGAGAGAGAGAGAGAGAGAGAGAGAGAGAGAGAGAGAGAGAGAGAGAGAGAGAGAGAGAGAGAGAGAGAGAGAGAGAGAGAGCGATAGAGAGAGAGAGAGAGAGAGAGAGAGAGAGAGAGAGAGAGAGAGAGAGAGAGAGAGAGAGAGAGAGAGAGAGAGAGAGAGAGGAAGGAAAATTAGAGAGAGGAAAGATGCAGAGAGGGAGAGAAAGACAGAAAGAAAGAAAGAGAAAAATAAAAAAAGAGAAGAGAGGGAAGAAGAAGAGAAGGAAGAGAGTGCACAGAAGAAAAAAAAGAGAGAAAGCGAGAGGAAACACAGACAGACAGACAAACGGACAGACAGACAGAGACGAGGATGCAAGGGCTTAGGGTGTCTGCGCAGAGTGCCAAAGGGTGCCACGGAGCGCCAATCAGGATAGAGAGGAAGGTGCCGCATCCAACAAGTGTGTGAGTGCGTTGTAGGGACGAGTGAAAGGGCGCTGGGTATGGTGAGGGTGTGTTTGTAGATGTGCGTGTGTGTGTTTTTAGGGGGCGGGGTTAGGAGGGTGAAGGGTAAGTCACTTAAGGGTGAGTTTATTCACGTGTTGAGTTGTGATAGTTGTAATTATTGGTGAAATGGGGTTGGGTTTGGGGGGGGGTGATGCGTGTGTTTGGGGGAGGGGGTGATGTGTGCGTGCGTGTATGTGTGCGTGTGTATGCGTATGAGTATGCGTATGCGTATGCGTGTACGTGTGTGTGTACGTACATATACACATGCGTAGACGTGAGTGTACATGTACGACGTACATTGTACGTGTCAGAGTGTGTACGTCTTCTCAAGTCAAGGGTTACAGGCGTCTCCTTAAGGTTCTCCTTCAAGGATTCTTTCAAGGACTTTCAAGGACAAGGGGGAGGAGGTCTCAGGATAAGAGGGGGGGGGGAGATGGGTAGGATCTGTTATGGTTCAGGATCCACAGGCAGGAGGGCGAAAGGGGGGGGGGGGTAGAAAGAGAGGAAGGCGAAGGAGAAAAGTAAGGGATGAGAGAAAAATGCAGAAAGCAGAGATGGGGAGGGAGAGATTTAGAGAGATTTAGAGAGAGATAGAGAGAGAGATAAATAGAGAGAGAGAGAGAGATAGAAAGAGATAGATAGATAGATAGAGAGAGAAAGAGAGAGATAGGGAGGGAAGGAGGGGGAGAAGGAGAGGAATAGAACGAAGAGAAGGGTGTCAGATGGAGGGAGAAAGAAAAAGGAGAGAGAAAGATAAAAAAATAGAAAGAAAGAGAGACATAGCGAGATGGAAAGAAATAGAGAGAGAGTGAGAGAGAGAGAGAAGGGCGTGTGTGTTTGTATAAGGAGGAGTGGAAAGGGGGGGGGGGGGGGTGCCAGACTAAGTAAGGTCAGATGGTCGTCTATAATCAAAGGTGTTACTTACACATGGTATTAAGGCGTGACTGTTAGAGCAGAGGAGGGGAAGGAGGAGGAGGAGGAGGAGGAGGAGGGGAAAGGGGAGGAGGAGGAGGGGAAGGGGGGAGGAGGAGGAGGAGGAGGGGGAGGAGGAGGAGGAAATAGAAGAAATAGAAGAAGAAGAGGAGGAGGAGGAGGAAGAGGGGAAGGAGGGGGAGGAGGAGGAGGGGGAGGAGAGGGAGGAGGAGGGGGAGGAGGAGGAGGGGAAGGGGGTGGAGGAGAGAGGGGAAGAGGAGGGGAAGGGGGGAAGAGAAAGGGGAAGAGGAGGGGAAGGGGGGGAGGACGAGGAGGAGGGGAAGGGGAAGAGGAGGAGGAGGAGAGAGGGGAAGAGGAGGAGGAGGAGAGAGGGGAAGAGGAGGAGGAGGTGGGGGAGGAAGAAGACATAGAAGAAGAGGGGGGAGGAGGAGGAAAGAGGGGAAGAGAAGGAGGAGGGGGAGGAGAAGGAAGAAAAAGAAGAAGGGGAGGGTAGGAGAGAGGGGAAGGGGAACAGGAGGAGGAGGAGGAGGAGGGGGGGAGAGAGGGGAAGAGAAGGAGGAGGAGAGAGGGGAAAAAGAGGAGGAGGAGGAAGAAATAGAAGAAGGGGAGGAAGAAGAAATAGAAAAAGAAGAGGGGGAGGAGGAGGAGGAAGAGGAGGAAGAGAAGGAGGAGGAGGAGGCGGAGGAATAGAGAGAAAAAAGGGGGGAGAGAGGGGGGAGAAAGGGGAAGGAGAAGAGGGAGGGGAAGAGGGGAGGGTTGGAGGGGAAAAAGGAGATAAAGAGAGGAAGAGGGAAGATACAGGCGAAGTCATTTAAAGAATTGAAGGAGGAGGAGGAGGAGTAGGCAGAAGAGGAGAGAAGGGCGGGGAGGAAAAGGGAAGAGGGGGAGAAGAAATAAATAAAAGTAAAGGAACAATCAAGAATATAAATAGGAATAAAAGATGGAAGAAGTAAAACAAACAAAAAACACACTAATAAACAAAACAAACACAACACACTAACAAACTCACTCTCTCTCTCTCTCTCTCTCACTCTCTCTCTCTCTCTCTCTCTCTCTCTCTCTCTCTCTCTCTCTCTCTCTCTCTCTCACTCTCTCTCTCTGTCCCTCCCCCCTCTCTCTCTCTGACACAGACAGACACACACACAGACACCCCCCCCACACACACACACGCACAAGCACACACACACAGATCCCCCCACACAAGCACACACACACATATCCCCCCACACAAGCACACACACACAGATCCCCCCACACAAGCACACACACAGATCCCCCCACACAAGCACACACACAGATCCCCCCACAAGACAAACACCCGGCACATGAGTTTGCTTGAGAATAAAACCCCATCTGTGCTTCACTTCTCGAATCTTCGGGACTGGCGGCAGCATGGCGGGTGGGTGCGTGCGTGCATGAGCGCTCGTGTGCCGTGTTTTTCTCTTAATAAAGAATCATTGATGTAAAGAGAGTCATCAATGTTAAAGTCATCAATGTAAACAGAATTGTTAGTATGAACAGTCATCATTGTAAACAGAATCATTAGTATACACAGTCATCAATTTAAACAAAGGACCATCAATTTAATCAAAGTTATCAAGGTAACCATAGAGTCATTAGTGTAACCAAAGAGTCATCAATGTAAACTAAATCTTCACTCTAAACATAGGATAATCATTGTAAACAAAATCAATCTAAATAAAGTCATCAGTGTAAACAAAGTCATTAATGTAATCAAAGTCATCAATGTAAACAAATAGTCATCATCGCAAACAAAGTCATCAATGTAAACAAAGAGACAGGTAAAATATATATATCATCAATATAATCAAATAGTCATAAATGTAAACCAATGAATGAATATGCATGGAGAGAAAGATGAAGAATAGATGAAGTAAATTCAGTAAAGGAAAGATTAAACGAGGCACTGCAATCTACCAGAATATAGGCCTACTCTTCAAACGCATTTCAATATATTCTTTCATACCATTTGCAAGTAACACAGAAAAAAAAACATTACGACATGCACCATGATATGAATAACAAAATACACCATTACCTT
>BOPN01000041.1:200000-205000 GCA_017312705.2 Penaeus japonicus
TTAGGCCTATGATATAGTTCTTATAGCAAGACGTATTATTCATTATCATTATTATCGTTGTCATTATTTTTACCGTTAACACGATGGTGATGATGATAGTGGTGATGGTGGTAGTTATGGTGATGATGGTGATGTGATGATAATGTGACATGGATGAGTATGATCATCCTCATCACCATTATCATTCTCATGAACATCATCATTGATATCATTATCGCAATTGTTATCATTAAATTATCATCACCATCCTCCTGTTCATTACCATCACCACCACCATCATCATCGCCACCATCATCATCATCACCACCACCATCAGCATCACCATCATCATCATCACCATCAGCATCACCACCACCACCACCACCATCAGCATCACCATCACCATCATAATCATCACCACCACCATCATCATCATCACTATAAAACTTATCGTGACCCTTATCATTTCAGCATATTCGTATCCATTCAAAATCCTTCAACAAAATGCACCAAATTAATTCGCAACATTAGAATTGAAATCATAAATGTGTATATAAATGTATCTTTTTATTGCATGTGATTTATCGTTGGCAGATACAGTTACATAATTTAGCCTTTGTCGTTAATAAAAAACGAGCTATTAGTTATTATTTTTTTTTATAGATCAGTTATGATCTATTCTAAAATTATTCTTCGGGTGTACTTTGTGGTTTTCATTAAATGTTTATATTGTTATTTTGTTTGTGAGTTTTGTTTGTGTGTTTTTGTTTGTTTGTCTGTCTTTGTGTTTGTCTGTGTGACTTATTTTGTAGCTCTTTTTTTTTGTTCTCTCTCTCTCTCTCTCTCTCTCTCTCTTTCTCTTTCTTNACACACACACACACACACACATACACACACACACACACACATGCAGACACACACACACACACACACACACACACACACACACACACACACACACATACAGACACACACAGACACACACACACACACACACACACACACACACACACACACACACACGCACACACACACACGCACGCACACACACACACGCACACACACGCGTGAATTGTTGAAGAAGACCTGTAAGTGCCCCATTCTTTATGTTTTCGTCGAACGAAAAAAATATCGATGTTTACGGACTGCCACTTGCGTAACAGAAACCTACTGTGGCGTGGGCCGTTTATGTAAAGAAACATAATGACGGAGGTACAGTAATCATTTCACAAGCAGTTTTGTTCAATAGAAATATTTATTTTTTTTCGTAAATAATAGCATAGTAAGTGTTTCTAACTATGAATAGTTAGACAAGTCTATCGGAAGCATTTGTTCCCAAAATTTAACGGTTCTCGTTTTCTACAGCAGCGGTTACATAGAGGTGTTTGTTTACGTGGGTGTCGCCGAGGCGTTGGCCCGTTCGGTTAGTTAGCTATTTAGTTAGAACAAGGGACTATGGTTAGAGCCGTGGCTCACTCAACGAACGCAGGGAATAAAGGGGTCGAGGAAAGAGGAACAAGCAAATTAGCTCTCCATCTAGTTCCTTCCGCCTCTCCTCTAACGGCTGTTCGTCTGGCACCATTTTTGATGGCTCCTCTCCTCTCCTCTCCCCTTCCCCCTGTCCCCCTTCCCTCCCTCCTGTCCCCCTACTTACCAACGCTGGGGAAACGCCTACGAGACATTGTCGTTTCACGTGTATTGCTAAAGAAGCTAACAATGTTGTGTCTCCCTCTTTTCTTCCCCGTGCGAATAACCTTTTCCAGTTAAAGAACTGCGATTCGGACGGAGGGAGGGAGGGAGGGGGGGGGTCAGAGGGGTCGGAGAGAGATTTCAGTATCGATAGGAAACAAAAAATAAACGGTGGCCGTAAAGTTAACGTAGCGTTACACAGTTCCCATTCAATATATTTCTTTTTAGTATAAAACAATTTTCACACTACGGTACATTTTTTCCCCTCCACTTCTGTCAAAATTAACCCCTCCCCCTTTCTATGTTTACACTGCGCTGCACAATGTGGACGTAACAAACAATTTTCGCATAAAGATAGTTGTGTAAACTATGCAATTACTTTCCACTAACACTGTAATTCGAGAATAAAAAAAACAACGCAATGCAAAAAAAGAGAGATAGAGAGAGAAAAAATACAATGTAAACAAGATGAAAAATGTGTACACCGTCATTAACTTAGCCGTGTGCGCACTGCCTTCTTTTCTTTCTGTTTTCTGTGGTTGTCATGTTTGCGTTTCTAGTTCTGAAAGAGCGTTTCCCTCCCCCTCCCCCACCCTCCCCCCCTCCGCCCTCCCCTGACCCCTGTGACTTAAAAAAATGTTTCCGGAGGTAAATTCAGCCAGACTTGAATCATGTAGTCCAAGCCTCCCTTTTCTCTTTCTCTCTTTCCCTCTCTCTCTGTTTCTATGTGTATTTGTTATTTCTTTCTTTTATTTATACAATCTCTGTCTACATGAACACGTGTGTATGTCCTTTCTCTTTCTCTTTTGCTTCCCCTTCCCTCCCTCTCTGTGTCTGGGTGTCTGTGTCTCTCTTCCCGTTCTATCTCCTCTCTCTTTACTCTCCCCCCCCCCCCCTCTCTCTCTCTGTGTCTGTCTATCTGTCTGTCGGTCTGTCTGTCTGGCTGTCTGCCTGTCTCTCTCTCTCTCACTCTCTCTCTCTCTCTCTCTCTCTCTCTCTCTCTCTCTCTCTCTCTCTCTCTCTCTTTCTCTCTCTCTCCCTCCCTCCCTCTTTCTCGTTCGCTCCCTCCCTCCCACCCTACTTCTCTCTCTCCCTCTCTCTCTCCCTACCTCTCCCTCGCTCCCTATTTCTCTCTCTCTCGTTCGCTCCCCATCCACCTATCTCCAACCTACCCCTCTTTCCCCTCACTAAATCACATTTTATGATACTTTACATTGGCAGAAAATGATAACTTTTCTCCCTTCATGCATCCAACCCACACATAGGAAAAAAAGTTTAATCAAAACATATTCCTCTAAGAGCACATAATATATATTCACAAAGCTTAATACGTAGATAATAAAACCATATAACAGCATAAACACTACCTCTTAATTTGAATTTCAAACTCGAGAGAGTGTATATGTATGTATATAAATTTTTCAATTAAGTTACCTTTAATTTCATTCTAATCTCAGATCCGTGAACACATTTTTAAACTTTATAAAGGATATAGAGTTTATCTTTATTAGCGTGAAGAGTTTAGTGGGCGAGAGAGGGAGAGGGGGAGGGGGAGGGGGAGGGGGAGCGGGAGGGGGAGGGAGAGGGAGAGGGAGAGGGAGAGGGAGAGGGAGAGGGAGAGAGAGAGAGAGGAGAGTGAGAAAAGAGAGAGAGAGAGAGAGAGAAGGAGAGGGAGAAAAGAGAGAGAGAGAGAGAGAGAGAGACAGAGAGACAGAGAAAAGAGAGAGAGAGGAGAGAAAGAAAGAGAAGAGGCGGGTAGAAAAAAAGGAAGGAAGATAATACATAGAGGAGAGAAAAAAATAAGAAAGAGGAGACACAGACAGACAGACAGAGAAGGAAAAATATATATATATACGTAAGAATAAGCTTCCCTCAGCAAGCGACCGAGGCAGAAGAAGCTGCATGTAACTTGAAGCTCGGGGTCACAGTGAAAAATTACCGCGGAACGAAAGGGGCAGAACTGCGGTGTTCTTGATACTAGTCCTGTGTCAGTTCTTCTGCCCCTTTCTCTTTTCTCGTTCTCTCTCTTCCTCTTTCTTTCTCTCCCTCCCTCGCTCTCGCTCTCTCGCTTTCTCCTTCTCTCTCTCTCTTACCCTTCCTCTCTCTCTTTCCCTTTCCCTTCCTCCTTCTCTCTCTCTCTCTTTATGTCTTTTTCTTTTTAAGTCTCTTTCTCCTCTCTCTCTCTCTCTCTTTATCATTGTGATAATTATCTTTATTATCATCATTATCATTATTATTATCATTATCATCATTATTACCATCATTATTATCATCGTTATTATTATTATCATTATTATAATTATTACAAGATGATTGATTATGACTTCGAAATCTTGGCTACCATGACTTCTCCTTAATCTTCTATTTATCTTTTCATTTATATTAATCACATTTACTATCATTATGCTTTTGATGTGATGTTTTGATGATAGATGAATGATGGAGGAGGAGAGGGAGGAGGAGGATGAGGAGGTGGAGGAGGAGGAGGAGGAGGAGGAGGAGGTGGTGGTGGTGGTGGAGGGGGGGTGAGGGAGGGAGGGAGAGAGAGATAGAGAGATTTATTTGATTTTGATAAGTTTATTCATACTATATACAGCTGTACAGTGTCTACACATGAATAGGCATAGGAACTATGCCTAAATGGTTTGTATAGTTCATGTTAGATTCTAAGACGTACATTGGGTGAAGCAGATATTAATGTGACCCTGGCAATTGATATGCTAGGGCAAAGCTATACATAAGACATAGTAGTGCATGTATATCACTCTAGAAAGAACTTGCAATTTTATCTATTACAGGCAAAGTCCTTGTAGAGAGAGAGAGAGAGAGGAAGGAAAATTAGAGAGAGGAAAGATGCAGAGAGGGAGAGAAAGACAGAAAGAAAGAAAGAGAAAAATAAAAAAAGAGAAGAGAAGGAAGAGAATGCACAGAAGAAAAAAAAAAGAGAGAAAGCGAGAGGAAACACAGACAGACAGACAAACGGACAGACAGACAGAGACGAGGATGCAAGGGCTTAGGGTGTCTGCGCAGAGTGCCAAAGGGTGCCACGGAGCGCCAATCAGGATAGAGAGGAAGGTGCCGCATCCAACAAGTGTGTGAGTGCGTTGTAGGGACGAGTGAAAGGGCGCTGGGTATGGTGAGGGTGTGTTTGTAGATGTGCGTGTGTGTGTGTTTTTAGGGGGCGGGGTTAGGAGGGTGAAGGGTAAGTCACTTAAGGGTGAGTTTATTCACGTGTTGAGTTGTGATAGTTGTAATACAGAAATGGGGTTGGGTTTGGGGGGGGGGGGGTGATGTGTGTGTTTGGGAGGGGGTGATGTGTGTGTTGGGGGGTG
>BOPN01000041.1:212500-215000 GCA_017312705.2 Penaeus japonicus
GAGAGAGAGAGAGAGAGAGAGAGAAAGAAAGAGAGAAGGAGAGAGAGAGAGATGAATTATTAAATAGATACATACACACATGCAAATGGACAAATAGACAAAAAGCCAGACATATAGACAAACAAACAGAAAGACAAACATATAGACATTTAGACAGACAGATTCATAGCCAGAGAACGAAACGAAATGAAAACTAAGTAAAGACGAAAAAGAAAGAAAAAAAAAATAGAGAAAGAGAAATTGAAAGCAGAGAGACAGAGACAGAGACAGTGAGACAGAGAGAAAGAAAGAAAGAAAGAGAGAAACAGACAGACAGAATCAGGAAGACAGAGAAAGTGAGAGAAAGAGAAGAAAAAAAAGATAAAACACATCATATGATCCAAGAATCAAACACGCCCGTATCTTTTCCTTCCCATAGCGCCCCCAGCACACACGCCCACAATAACCACACGCACGATAAGACCACGAAAGGAAGCCCTAGTTTAGGCAATCGCAGGTTTTGAGAAAAGGCTTGGGAACTTTTTTTCTTTTTTCTTTTTTTCTTTTTTTTGTCGTTTTGCGTTCGTGCTTTTTTGTTGTTGTTGTTTTTTGGGTGGTTTTGGTTTTGGTTTTGTTGTTTGTTTGTTTGGTTGGTTTTGTTGTTTGTTTGTCTGGTTGGTTTTGTTTTTGTTGTTTTTTTGTTTTGTTTTTTGCTTTGGTGGTGTTGCTCCCGTTGTTGCTAAGGTGTTGGTGGGATTGTTTTTGTTTCTTTGTTGTTGTTCTGGTTGTGGTTACTGTTCTGGTGTTATTGTTTATTGTTGTTATTTGCTGCTCTGGTGTCTTTTGTTGTTTTTGCTACTCTGGTGTTGTGTTGTAGTTGTTATTGTTTTTACTGCACTGGTGTTGTTGTTTTTCTGTTCTGGCGTTGTTGTTTTGGCTGCTCTGGTATTGCTTTTTCTGTTCTGGTGTTGTTGTTGTTGATTTTGCGGCTCTGGTGTTGTTGTTTTTGTTGTTTTGTTGTCATTATATCATGATTGATTGAATTTCCCGGTGAATATCATCCTGTTCTATTCCTGGAAATATCAATTCTGATAGACGGCAATTTTTTTAAATTACTATATCTACCTCAAATATTCAAAAAAGAGAAACCTATAAGAAAAAGAAAGTAAAAAGAAAAACAGATTCTTTTCGATTTTTTATAACTCCCCCTCCCCCCTCCCTTCCCGTCTTTTAAGGGGGAAAATGACAATATTTTTTAAAAATCCTATTTTGTTATCCTAATCCGAAAGAAAAAAAAGTATCAGGTGCTAATCCCTTTCTATATACTCCCCCCTCCCCCTCTCTACCTCCCTCTTCCCATCCCCCTCCCCCTCCAATCCACCTCCTCGTCCCTCCCTCCCTCTCCAATCCCCCTCCCCTCCCCCTCCCTCTCCATTCCCCCTCCTCCCTCCCCCTCCCATCCCCCTCCTTCTTCCATCTTCCATCTCTATCCAAAGGGAAAGGGGGGGGGGAGGGGGAGGGGGGATAATCCTTCTCTCCTTTTGTTTGATGTTTATCCATATTTCTAATCCTTCTTACCCATTTCTGCCCCCTTGTTTTTAGCCTCCTTTTGTTTGTTCGTTTGTTCCACTGCGAGAAGCTTCGTTTCTGGAATTTTTTTTCCCCTTTTTTCACAATTTGTAAGTATTTTGTTGTTGTCGTTGTTTCTTTAGGTCTTATTCTCTTTTTTGATTATTATTATTAAAACTGCTTCATAGCACCTAGGCCTATGATATAGTTCTTATAGCAAGACGTATCACAGATAAATATTATCATTGTTATTATTGGGATTGTTCCTGGTATCATCATTATTATTATCATTGTCATTATTCTTACCGTTAACACGATGATGATGATGGTGATGGTGATGATAGTGATGGTGATGGTGATGATAATGTGGATGACCATGGTGGTGGTGATGGTGATGAGGATGATGATAATGTGAGATAGATGAGTATGATCATCCTCATCACCATCATCATTCTCATCATAACATCAACACTATCACCATCATGAACATCATCATTAATATCATTATCCTAATTATTATCATTAAATCATCATCGCCATCCTCCTCTTCCTCATGTTCATTATCATCATCACCACCATTACCATCATTATAATCATCATCATCATCATCATCAATACCATCTCAATCGTAATCATCGCCATCATCACCACTATCATCATCAATACCATCTCAATCATAATCATCACCATCATCACCACCATCATCATCATCACCATCACCACCACCATCATCATCACCACCATCATCATCACCACCATAAGCATCACCACCATCAGCATCATCACCACCACCATCAGCATCATCATCATCAGCATCACCATCACCACCATCATCATCATCACTATAAAACTTATCTCATCACCACCACCATCATCATCATAATCCTCACCATTACCACCACCATCATCACTATAAAACTTATCGTGACCCTTATCGTTTCAGCATATTCGT
>BOPN01000041.1:222500-230000 GCA_017312705.2 Penaeus japonicus
TTTTTCTCTTTTGTTTTAGTTACCTTGTTTGTTGTAGAACGCATTGGTTATCATAATAATTGGACATGTGTATGTGTGTATATGTATTTGTGTGTGTATATATATATATATATATATATATATATGTATGTATGTATGTATGTATATGCATATACATATATATATACATATATATATATATCCACAAAATACATCTTAATATATTCTATTCATTTCTAACAAGAAAAAGTCTTGAAGTCTTTTAAACTCACTGCATCCAGAATATATTTACGCAAATTCTTTTATGAAAAATGCAATTTAAATGTTGTTGTTTTTTATTCTAATCATATTTTATCACTTTCACTATTCCATTCCTAAATTTCTAGTTTTATTAGTGTTGTTCTATCCTTTGTTGAAAAATACAAAATTATAAAGTATAATGTTGGTTTGGGAAAGGGAGGAGGAGGGGAGGGAGGGGAGGGGGGAGGGGGGAGGCACAGAGGGGAAGAGAGAGGGACAGAGGGGAGGGAGGGAAGAGAGGGAGAAGGATAGAGGAGAAACGAGAGGAGGGGGGAGGGGGAAGGGGAGGGGAGGAAGGGGGAGAGAATCAGGAGGGAAAGGACTAAGTGAGGGACAGAGGGGGAGGGAGGGGGGAGGGGGGAGGGATAGGACGGAGTGCGGTATATGGGGGAGGGAGGGGGGAAGGGGGGAGGCAAGAGGATACCTCGATCTTCTTTTGTTTCATACGAGTGAAAGTTGCTGACCCTAGTTAACCCTCCCCCCACCTTTCCTCACCCCTTCCCCCCTCCTCCCCTCCTCCCCCCCTCGCTCCTCCTCTTTTACGATGATATTTTCGTGAGGATAATCTGTCTTTTCTTTTTTTCTCTTTCTCTCTCTCTCTTTCTCAATCTTTCTTTCTCTCTCTCTCTCTCTCTCTCACTCTCTCTACTCTCACCCCCCCTCACTCGTTCTCTCTCTATCTCTCTTCTCCTTTTCTCTTCTCTTTTTTTAAACTCTTCCTTGATTCGTTTGTGTCTTTTTAATAAAGTTTAGGTTAGCGTGAAATTGTGTTAAATAATATCCATGGGAAGGAGAAGATAAGAAAATATGATGGAGATATAGTGAAGAAAAACAGTGAGACAGAAGAAGAAAAAAGAAGAAGAAGAAGAAGAAGAAGAAGGAGAAGAAAACGAAGAAGAAGAAAGAGGAGGAGGAGAAGAAAGAAGAAGAAAAGAAAATGAAAATGTAATATAAGAATAAGAAAGAGAAGAACAATGAGAAGAAGAGAAAAACAAGAAGGAAAACATGAAGAGGAAGAAGAAACAAGAACAATAAGACGGAGGAGGACAAAGAGGAAAAAAGAAGAAAGAAGAAACAGAAGAAGAAGAGAGAGACCAAGACAACAATCATAATAAGAAGAAGAAGCGAAGAGAGACGTAAGCACCAAATACCCTCGTCTTTCCTCCAAAGTCTTATCATTTCTCATTAACTCCAAAAGCAATTATTTACTTTGCTTTGTACCTCACTCTTCGTTCTTGGATTCCGATGTAGGACATGTGCGAGGGGGAGTGAAGAAAGGAAAAGGAGGAGGAGGAGGAGGAGGAGGAGGAGGAGGAGGAGGAGGAGGAGGAGGAGGAGGAGGGAAGAGTGATGGAGGAAGAGAGGCAAGAAGGCAAAGAAATGAGGGAGGAAAGAAGGGGGAAAAGGGGAATGGGGGTATGGGGGGGGGGGGGGGTGATGGTGCTTTGTCCTGGCGCGTTCATTAGTAACGAGTGTGACGTCACGGGGTTTTGCTAACCTTCGTTTAGTTTGTGACCGTTTTCTGTTTCCTGGCTGTCTATGTTCTTTCTTGTCTTTTTTTTTGTCTTTTTTTTTGAGATTGGGGGGGGTCTTTGATCAGTTTTTGTCTCTGAGTCTGTCTGTCTGTTTACGTTTTTGTCTTTCTCGCTCTATATCTTTCCCCCCTCTCTCTATATTTTTTCTTCCTCTCTCTTGTTTATATATCAGTATTTCTTATGCCTTCTCCTGTAATCATTTGTATATCTGCGGATAACTTTCAGACTTCCTTATTTCCAATATTCACCGTTTCCTTTATTTCGCAATTTCTCTCTTTGTCCCATGACAGTTTCGGGTCATCCGTCAATTCCACATCCTTCACATTTCCCCTCAATTCTCTCCCCCCTCTTTCCTTTCCCCCCCTTACTTCTCTCCCCCTATCTCGGTCTCCCCCTCAATTATCTCCCCCTCTCTCTCCTCTTTCCATCAGTTTTCGCACATTCTGCTCTCTGGTCTCTTCTCTGTCAAGAAAAAAAATAAATAAATGAAAGAGATGCTAACGTGCTTGGCGTTACAAGAATCACATCTGGCACATTTTTCTTCATTTGACTTTGTGAGACTTTCTTCCGCGTACGTTATTATTATTACGTCGTCTGAAGTGGTGATATTTGTTAAGCGAATTTTATTATGTCATTATTCTTTTTATATTAGTATTATTTTGTTATGGTTGCTGTTATATATTGCGCTATTATTTGAAGTTTTATTGTCTGAACACATCATCTCAATTTCATCATCACACAGACATTACTGTAACTACAATATCATCACAGTTACTAATACCTTTTTATCTTTCAATCATCATTTACATCAACAACCCTCTATAGACACTGGTATTAAACATTAAAGCATGAAATAACAATATAAAAAAAGACTCGACGCTCACGAGAGTAAAGGGAAAACGAGCGAGAGATATTTTGAAAAGCAACAATCACAAAAGGTCTATATATAAACAACTTGAAAGTTAAATAAAAAGGGAAAGAAAATAGACACACGAGAAAAGAGAAACATACACAAAAAACACATAGAATGTATGTTTTTGTTTTTGTACTGTGGGTTAAGTTGAATTTACGTGACTTTACTCTGAGATATGGTATCTTTATGAGGGAATGAGGGTGTGCTCGAGTTGGTGCCATGGAGGAGTGTGTGTGTGTGTGTGTGTGTGTGTGTGTGTGTGTGTGTGTGTGTGTGTGTGTGTGTGTGTGTGTGTGTGTGTGTTTTTGCTCGCGATGCGTGTGTGTGTGTGTGTGTTTGTTCGCGATGTATGTGTGTGTGTTTGTTCGCGATGCGTGTGTATGTGTGTGTTTGTGTTTGTTCGTGATGTGTGTGTGTGTGTGTGTGTGTTTGTTTGTGTGTGCGCAATGAGTGCGAGTGTGTGTGTGTGATGCGTGCAAGTGTGTGTGTGTGTGTGTGTCTGTGTGTGCGCGCGCGCGTGTTTGTATGTATTTGTAGGAAGTTTTACTAGTTTACATATAACACTAAAATCTACTTGAATCCTCTAAAAACACTGAACCAAAAATACAAGATCGCTACCAAAATGGAGAAGAAAAATAAAATTCTCGCCATTTTTTCCCACAGTGAGAAAACGAAAAGAAAATGTTTAAAAAAATGAAAAAACGCCAAATACCACCATCTGCCGTAACTGAAGACATATGTGACTTGCACATGTAAATTCATATTTCTGCTTTTATGTCTCATCAGCACTTCCTTGTTATATCATAGTGAACATTTTTAAAGGGATATTTGAAGGTCTTAAGAAGACTTTCATGTACCACAGATGTTGCAAAGATCATAATGGGATTTGAACCTTTGATGCACTTGCAAAAATATTTATTATGATTGTTATTTTCATTTTTAATAGAAGTAGCAACAATAGTATTAACTCAACACTTACTATTCCCATGAACATATTAATTCCTATTAACTCCCCGTCCAATTCACGAAAAGGAATGAAAGATATGTTGATAAATGTCACTTTTTATATAGTATGGGAATTTTAATCTGAAGAATTCGCATGTGAGAAGGAAGGAGAATGTGCTTGACATTCGCCATTGTCAGCAACGTCTTCCTGGTTTAAAGAAAACGGGACTCCTGGTGGAAAGCGGGGTGACTAAAGCAGATTTCGTTTGGGACGTTATTTGACATTTTCTTTTGCTAGCGTGAATGAGAAAATATTTTGTACTTGTAGACGTGTAGAAATGTGTGCATGTTTAGTCATTTTTGATGAATGAAAAACGCAGTCTTCGTGTTCAATTCTGATAATATAAGTTGATTTTAGAACAAGAAATATGGATTATAATTATACTTCAATTGCAATAATAAACGTAAACGAATTTGTCTATGGTTGCCAAACAAATTTCAGTAAATAGGATGAGGAAGATAAGGGGACAAATACGTACATGCGTATTTAGATATAGATTAGAATATAGATAAAGATATATGAAAGATAGAATGATGAATACGTAAAATTTTGATAAAAAAAAAAAACAGAAACACGGTATAAGCACACACACACACGCACACACCAAAAGACAAAATTGAGTTTGTCTCTGTCTTTGCATCTCTCTCTCCTCTACCTCTCTCTCTCTCTCTCCTCTACCTCTCTCTCTCTCTCCTCTACCTCTCTCTCTCTCTCTCTCCTCTACTCTCTCTCCTCTACCTCTCTCTCTCTCGTGTCCACATTAATCGGGAGTGATTTATCTCTTCGGCGATCATCTCGATAAGAAAAGATGGCGCGAGATCTCACTTAAGCGATTCCAATCCTTTTTTTTATTTTATTTTTTTTTTCTTAAACTTATACATTCTTTCGATTATAACTTTTGTCGTTTTTGCGTGGGTGTGAGAGAGAGAGGGGGGGGGGAGGGAGAGAGAGAGAGAGAAAGGTAAACAGATACAGATAGACAGAACAGATAGATAGATACATAGATAGATACATAGATTCCATCACATTTACACATACAACTAATAACTCTACTGCATAGTTATTCATTTTCTTGCTGTCTTACATTACTCACTCCTCACTATCTCTCTCGTTCTCTCTTTCTCTCTCTCTCTCTCTCTCTCTCTCTCTCTCTCTCTCTCTTTCTCTCTCTTTCTGCCCTCGCAAACGCCAATGCCATCTGGTGTCCGTAAGTACAAGGGAGGGAAGGGCACCGAGGAGGAGAAGAAGAAGGAAGAGAGGAAGAGAAAGGGAGAGAGAGAGAGAGAGAGGGAGAAAAAAAAGGATATGAAAAAGATCTCACTTGCGCCATGTGTTCTGAAGCGCTCGTTGTTGGATTGCGTTTGGTTATTTGGGGAAAAATTGTTTTTGTGTACGTATTTGTTTTCTTTTTCTTATTTTTGTGTTTTTTATTTAGTTGTGGTGATTTGAAGTGTTTATTGTCGAGTGATGAAGTACCTGAAAGATTATTATTTATTTGGCAATGCGATATAGTTTCTTATCGAAGACGGATCAGGAAGAAGATAAATAGCTATCATATGTTTCTAACATGACAAATTATCCTGAATTATTTTCATCATGCTATCATTCTCATCCTAATTATTATGGCGATAGCATTAACTTCGAATTTTACATCATTAAGAACAATTGTACCCATGTTATGATTATCTTAAAATATATGTATAAACCAAGAAAAATGGCGCCAAATATGAGTTTCTAAATCCTGCCACCAGAGGGCCGTCGACGTGGGGGACATGCATGCTTAAAGTGGCATTTGATATTTTGTGAAGGAATTACTGTTGCAGGGAGATTGCAATGCGCTTCACCCAGCAACTACCATATCATGCATGATGTTGTTAGTGACAGTAGTAAGGCGGTTTGGTGAATAAAGATTAGTAGTGTATTTACATAGATTCTCTCTCTCTCTCTCTCTCTCTCTCTCTCTCTCTCTCTCTCTCTCTCTCTCTCTCTCTCTCTCTCTCTCTCTCTCCCTCTCCCTCTCCCTCTCCCTCTCCCTCTCCCTCTCCCTCTCCCTCTCCCTCTCCCTCTCCCTCTCCCTCTCTCTCTCCCTCCCTCCCTCCCTCCCTCCCTCTCTCTCTTTCCCCTATTCTCTCTTCCCCCTCCTCCTCCCCCTGCTCACACACACACACACATCCCCTTATCATTCCCGCCTAAGATAAGGTTAGACGCCACTGAACAGAAAATGCCGATAATTCTGTACTCACGTCATGCTGTGGGACAAAGAGGTAATTCACCCCTACCTAACCTGTTGCAACATGCTGATTCTTTGCGTGAATGTTGCCTTGTTTTCTCTCTCTCTCTCTCTGTCTGTCTGTCTATCTGTTTACTTCTCTATCTATCTATCTACCTCTATCTATCTATCTATCCGTCTGTCTGTTTTTATCTCTCTCTCTCTCTCTCTCTCTCTCTCTCTCTCTCTCTCTCTCTCTCTCTCTCTCTCTCTCTCTCTCTCTCTCTCTCTCTCTCTCTCTCTCTCTCTCTCTCTCTCTCTCTCTCTCTCTCTCTCTCTCTCTCTCTCTCTCTCTCTCTCTCTCTCTCTCTCTCTCTCTCTCTCTCTCTCTCTCTCACTCTCTCTCTCTCTCTCGACCAATCCTTTGTTTCGTCCATCTATCTATCAAACTTTTTTTTATATCACTGTCTCTGTCCGCATTCGTCCGCGCAAGTCCACATATGATGACAACGATTATAATGACATCATTTTGATAACGTACTGATAGAGCCGAGGAATATGTTTCTAGTAGATATTGAAGTAACTGTAGGTAATGGGTAATGGCGAAGATATTGAAGCATGTGTGCATGATGGCAGAGTGGTAACTGTGATTTGTGCTATTGATAATGGTGATTGTGATCTTTATTATACGAAATATGATGAAGAGAGAGAGAGAGAGAGAGAGTGTCACGGTAGTGCTTCCGTATGTGCGTTTGTGTGTACGTTTGTTTGTGTACGTATCTGACCCTATCAGTTCCTTTCTGTATCTGTCTACGTAATTGATTGTGAAATTCTATGGTTACTATAGCCTTGAGAAAGTAATTTTTATTTTCATCTAATCTCTAATCATATTACATAAAGGAAAACTACACGTATAGCCAGCCACATTTTCATAAATTCAAAAACCACGTGTTTTTCATACTTCGTTCAGTTAGGTTAGGTTAGTTCATGGTTTAGGGTCGTTAGACATTACAATGGTTGTTAGTGTTAGTACTTACTGCATTATTGAAGTTAATACTCTGATATAAAGCATAAAACTTACATTATATCCATACTAATTGAAATACCAGGATGTAGGACTACGACCCTTAACACTACTTGAAATATATATGAAGATAAGGTTAATCATTCCCTTTGGTATCATCCGATCTCCCTATACCCCCCCCCTCTCCCCTACCCTACTAGACCCCTACCCACTCCGATATCCACTTGCTGACCCCCCCCCTCCTCCTCCCAAAGGACCCCTACCTCCTACCCCCTACCCACTTGCTGACCCCCCTCACCCCCACCCCCACTCCCCCACCCCATATTAACACATATCATAGGCCCGAAAATAATCGGTGTCCTAATTTTCTTATTTCTTGTTGTTGGTCATAAGAAATTGCGGATATGTGACTGGGCGGTTGCAGGCCTATGCTGAGTCAATGGCTATGTATTATGTCATGCATGCTATGAGGTTAGTATGAGTGATCGTTTTTTATTGTTGTTTGTATTATTGTAAACGTAACTTTTATTTATC
>BOPN01000041.1:235000-240000 GCA_017312705.2 Penaeus japonicus
AGGAAGAAAGAGGGGGATTGCAACAAGATGAGGGGTAAGGGAGGAAGGGAGAGAAGGAAAGAGTGATAATGAGCGAGAGAGAGAGCAGTGGAGACGAGGGAGAAAGAGAAAGGAGAGAGAGAGAGAAAACAGTGAAGACGCGGGAGATGAAGTGGGAATAAAAAGAGAGAGAGAGAGAAAGAGAGAGCAGAGGGGAGACAAGAGAGAGAGAAGAGAGCAAAGGAGAAACGAGACAGAGAGAAAGAGAGCAGAAGGGAGACAAGAGAGAGAGAGAAGAGAACAGAGGAGAGACGAGACAGAAAGAAAGAGAGCAGAAGGGAGACAAGAGAAAGAGAGAGAGAAGAGAACAGAAGAAAGACGAGACAGAGAGAAAGAGAGCAGAAGGGAGACAAGAGAGAGAGAAGAGAGCAGAGGAGAGACGAGACAGAGAAAAAGAGAGCAGAAGGGAGACGAAAGAGAGAGAGAAGAGAACAGAGGAGAGACGAGACAGAGAAAAAGAGAGCAGAGGGGAGACGAAAGAGAGAGAGAGGGAGAAAGAGTAAGGGAAGATGTAAACGCACACCCTAGTTGGTTCATAGCGATCATGCACAGCTGAGACAGAAACGATAGAGTAGCTTGAATGACTTGGCAACATGGCACTCGGGGTGGAGGGGGAGTGGGGTGGAGGGTGGGGGAGGGGGGGAGTGGGGTTATGGGGTCTTGCGTTGCCTTGCTGTTCACGGGATTGTGCTCTGTCGTGGCAAGGAAGGGGTGGTGGGTGGGGGTAGGAGTAGGGAGGGATCAGGGAGGATTAGAGCATTAGTAGTGAGAAGGATGTGTGTGTGTGTGAGTGTGTGTGTGTTTGTGTTTGTGTGTGTGTGTGTGTGCGCGCGCAACGAAGATTGTTATAGAATAAATAATAAAATAAATGATAAAGAATATTAGAATCTTACTCCATTTATTACCACCAGTAACGAGCAAGTCGCAGAGAAGATGTAGTTGCGAGACAGCCTCTTCTCCTCTCCTCCCTCCCTCCCTCCCCCCCTCCTCTCCTCTCTCCTCTCTCCCCCGCCTTCTTTCCATCTTGTCCTCCTTCCATTAACCCCTCCCCCCCGTTCGCTGTTATTTTCCGTCTCCTTCTCCCTTCTTTCCCACTTCCCCCCCTTTCTCTCTCTCTCTCTCTATCACTCTTTTCATCCATTAGCTGCCTCCTTCTCCTCTCCTAATTCCACCTCCCCCTCTCCTTCCCTCTCTCGCCTTCTCCCCCCCCCCACTCTCCCTCTGCTTTTCTTCCCCTCTCCTCCCTTCTCCCCTCCCCCCCTTTTCCCCTCCTCCAACAAACACACAAACTCTTGAATCCAATTTCCGGTCGCTTCATTTAAGTCAACAGAACCTCCCCCCTCCCGCATCACCTCCCCCCCTTCCCCCCCTCTTCTCCCCCTCTGCTTCTTGTTGGTTTATCTCCATCGCTTTATTTATTATTAATTACCGGCGACCAAAAGACGCTATTCGACACCTTTCCTTCTTCTCCTCCTCCTCCTTTCCTCCCTTTTTCGTCTCATGGGAGGGGGGGGGAGGTTGTTCTTCTCCCTTCCCCTTCCCCCTCGTCCCTTTTTCATCTCATGGGGTGTGGGTTTTCTTCCCCTTCCCCTCTCGTCCCTTCCCTTCCTTTTACTCTTTTTTTTCTCTTGTTCTTTTCGCTTTCATCTCATTCCATTTTCTTATTCTTTTCTTCCACGGTTTTCTCACGCTTCTCTGTTTCCTTTCATTTCTCTTGTTCTCTCTCTCTCTCTCCTTCCTTTCCTCCCTCCTCCCCCCCTCTCTCTCTCTCTCTCTCTCTCTCTCTCTCTCTCTCTCTCTCTCTCTCTCTCTCTCTCTCTCTCTCTCTCTCTCTCTCTTTCTCTCTCTCCCCAACAATTAAACATTTGCAAGATACATACCGTACGAGCAGATGGTATTGCTCATCGATTCATAAAGAATAGTCTACCTGCAATTGCGTGCTGTCTGTCGGTCATTGTAAATACTTCTATAGTCACCGGTACTTATCCAACACTCTGGAAACATAGCATCATAACACCTATTTTCAAATCAGGAAGTAGAGATGAGATAAATAATCATATTCCCATTACTCTACTCTCAGTAATATCTAAGTTGTTGAGAACATAATTGCAAATTAAAAAACATTCTTAGAAGCGAATAACCTTTTGTCTAACATGCAATGTGGATTTAGAAGTAAGCTATCCACTGAAACAACATTATTAAAAATCACAAAGGAAAATTGTAATGACGTTGACAACAATCTCAGAAACTTGCTCACTCTATGTCACTTATCGAAGGCCTTTGACAGTGTTAGCCATGAAATTCTTCTTAACAAACTAAGAAATCACGGAATGTATAATTATTGGCTGAGGAATTATTCATCCATAAGAACTCCGTCTGTCTTTAAAATACATCAAAACGTATCGTCAAAGCAACAGGTCTCATTCGGCGTTCCACAAGGTTCCATATTAGGACCTATCTTATTCACCATATTTACCACTGATCTGTCGACTGTCTTTTTATTCAAGACACCGATGACTCAATAGAAAAATTAAACAGACCATCATAGAAGCAAAGATTTTCCTTGATATGAGTGGTCTGAGATTGAATTCAGAGAAAACACAAATTATTTTTATTTGAGCAGCCAGAATATTGCCAAAATCCCTGTAAATACAATTATATAATTCTAAGGTTGTTACATAAAACCAAATATCTTAGTAAAAATGTAGGAGTGCACATATTGACAACATTTACAGGAAAGTAATGGGCATTTTGATATATCTAAATCACATAAAAGACAAAATTTCTACAGAAACAAGAATCAATGTTGTACAAACACTAGCCTTCAGTATAATTAATTACAGTCTAAACATATGGGCTTTAACAAACAAATTAAAACAAAACTACAAAACTTCGCTGCAAGTTGCCATAGGAAATGTAATTAAATTCGACCACATAACACCACACACAAACGAAAATGTTTAAAAGCCCAACAAAAATACAATTATGACACAAGTATACTAATCCACAAAATCATACAAAGAAATTATCCATACTGGCTTTTACCTATTCAAACAATAGGCAAACAAGACAAAATAACTTTCTATATATCAAGAGATATGTGCAGATCCGTGAACCAATAATCTAGAACTATATTCCCCAACATCTTAGAAACATTTCCAACCTAAGTACATATAATACTTTATCGAATTATCAATACCACCAGGCGAATGAACACAGGATTTCACTCTCTTGTGATATTAGTATTTTGTCTATTTCTACTTACATTTCTAAATTGTCTATGTTTATGTCTTGTTATTACACAATGTAAATACTAAACATGTAAAAAGAATAACCAGTATAATTAATGGAATAAAGTATTCTGAATTTGAATTTAAACGCTCTCTCTCTCTCTCTCTCTCGTTTTGTCTTACTTTCCCTTCCCTTCCTTGCTCTCTCCTTTCTTCCTCCCCTTCTATTCTGGTCTTCGCATCTACCCTTTCATCTTTTTTACTCTCTCTCTTTCTTACCCTCTCCCTCACCTATTAGCCTCTCCCCTCTGTTCGCTCCCTTGCCACTGAAATGAAGGGGAGACATTGGGTTAAAAAAGGCAGCAAAAAGACGGAAAATGTGAGAAGAGTCAATCATTTAACACTTGAAAATGCCATAATTACTGGTGCATTGAAATGCATCACATTATACACGCGTAGTGAATTATTGCAATATATACACACATATATGCATAGAACAAAACTTTGTATACTTACTCACAGTGAATACAAGTTGGTTTTACTCACTTTTTTATCACAAGTTGTTTGTTTATCTTTTATGTTATTTTTAATTATTTTTTAATCTAAATTGAGAGAGAGAGAAATCAAAGAAACCAAACCAGAACATAAATTTCAAATCAATAATCAAGTTGATACCAAGCTCCAACAGAGATCACGTTGCAAGCAAAACACCCTAGTTGCAAAAAAGAGAGACGGGGAGGGGAAGGAGGGTCAGTGGGGGGAGAGAAGGGATGGGGGAAAGGGGGGTAGGGGGAGGAGGGTCAGTGGGGGGAGAGAAGGGGAAGGAGGGTTCGGGGAGAGAAGGGATGGGGGAAAGGGGGGTAGGGGAGAAGGGAAGGGAGAGAAGAGAAGGGGGTAGGGGGAGGAGGGAAAGGGGAGAAGGGGTCGGAGGGATGGGAGGATGGGCTGAAGGGACACGGCGTCACCCATTGCATAAGAGGGACTGTTTCGTCTAATTAAAGCATCCTTCTCTCTCCACACTACTGGCCTGAGATCACTTCATATTGAGATCGGATTCTGGTCTTGCTTTCTTATTATTTTTTCTTTCTTTCTTTCTGTTTTTCCTTTTTCAGCATCTGATTCTGGTCTTGCTGTCCTTTTCATGTCTTTTCCTTTTAATTTTTTCCATTTTTTGTTTCAATGCCTCCTTTTTTTTAGTAAGATATAAACAAAATCAGGGTACGTAGAATAAACTAGCTAAGCGTAAAATAATTAGATTAATTAGAAAGGTGAAGCAGAAAGAGATGTGGTAAGTAGCAGAGCAGATCTACTTGTTGTTTTCCTTGCGCGGTTGAGGGGGAGAAGGGAGGGGGTGGGTGGGGTGAAGGGTGTGTGGTTGAGGGGGAGGAGGGAGGGGGTGGGTGGGGTGAAGGGTGTGTGGTTGGGGTGGGAGGAGGGAGGGGGTGGATGGGGTGAAGGGTGTGTGGTTGAGGGGGAGGAGGGAGGGGGTGGGTGGGGTGATGGGTGTGTGGTTGAGGGGGGGGAGGGGGTGGGTGGGGTGAAGGGTGTGTGGTTGGAGTGGGAGGGAGGTGTAGTGGGTATGGTTGGAGTGGAGAGGGTGTGTGGTTGGGGTGGGGGTTTAGGGGGTATGGTTGGGGTGGAGAGGAGGTGCATTGGGTTTGGTTGGGATGGGGAAGGGGTCTAGGGTTATGGTTGGGATGGAGAGGGGGTGCATTGGGTTTGGTTGTGGTG
>BOPN01000041.1:280000-282500 GCA_017312705.2 Penaeus japonicus
CGATCACACATCGTTCAAAATGTACTTATTTCCGGGAAAACCAGATAACTTTCCATCGAATCTGAAAACGACCCAAAATTCTTAACACATAACTAGACTATAAAAAAAAGAAGAAAAAATAAAAAGGACACACACGATATTATCTCACACTTAAACAATATGGTAGAACTAGAAACCTTTACCTACTACTGTATACATTAGCTTTTTTTTGTGATATAGCGGAAGAATAGTGTTCTCTTGTGCTTAAACAAAAGCTGTGTTTCCTAACCTTTGTTTTACCGGTGTGGATATATACACTCACGCCTTATGTTTTTTTTAATCTTTCATTCTTTATTTCTTTCGTTCGTTCGGTCTTTTTATTCTTTCATTCTTTATTTCTTTCGTTCGGTCTTTTTATTCTTTCATTCTTGATTTTTTTCGTTCGTTCTTTTTATTCTTTCATTCTTTCGTTCGTTCGTTCTTTTTATTTTTTCATTCTTTATTTCGTTCGTTGTTTTTAGTCTTTCATTCTTGATTTCTTTCGTTCGTTCTTTTTATTCTTTCATTCATTCATTCTTTTTATTCTTTCATTCATTCGTTCTTTTTATTCTTTCATTCTTTCTTTCTTTCGTTCGTTCTTTTTATTCTTTCATTCTTTCTTTCTTTCGTTCGTTCTTTTCATTCTTTCTTTCTTTCGTTCGTTCTTTTTATTCTTTCATTCTTTCTTTCGTTCGTTCTTTTTTTTTTCATTTTCTTTCTTTCGTTCGTTCTTTTTATTCTTTCATTCTTTCTTTCTTTCGTTCGTTCTTTTTATTCTTTCATTCTTTCGTTCGTTCTTTTTATTCTTTCTTTCTTTCTTTCGTTCGTTCTTTTTATTCTTTCATTCTTTCTTTCTTTCGTTCGTTCTTTTTATTCTTTCATTCTTTCTTTTTCGTTCTTTTTATTCTTTCATTTTTTCTTTTCTTTCGTTCGTTCTTTTTATTCTTTCTTTCTTTCTTTCTTTCATTCTTTCGTTCGTTCTTTTTATTCTTTCATTCTTTCTTTCGTTTGTTCTTTCTTTCTTTATAATTTGGTTGTTTATTTGAGTTTGCTTTTACTGTCCTTATATGGTGTTGTTTGGGTGATGATGCTTATGATGGTGATGGTAGTTATTGCAATAAGATTAATGATGATTATGATGTTGGTTATGATGGCGGTAGTAGTGGCAATAATATAATGATAACTTGGTAATAATAATGGTTATGATGATGATAATAAAGATGATGGTAATGATAAGAATGATAGAAACAGCAATGACAACAATAATGATAATAATAGTAATGGTAATAAAAATGATGATAATGATAATAAAGATAATCATAATGATAAAACCAGAGGTAATAATAATGATAATAACAAAAATAATGACAAAAACAACAATACCAATAGATCTAATACTAAGATAATTACAAGATATAATAAAAAAAAGTATAATTAAAATCCCACATCATCCTACCGATAAACCAAGAAACAACAGTAATACAAATAACGATAGAAATGATAGTTATAGTGATAATAAAACTATTTTTTTTAACTAACTAGTCACCTTCCCCCTTCTCGTTCACGCAGCGTTGCCAAGGTTTCACGTTCCCGGAAGTAAAGTTTGTCGCCTCTCTGTCTGTCTGTCTGTCTGTCTGTCTGTCTGTCTGTCTGTCTTTGTGTCTTTGTGTCTTTTGCCTCTGTCTGGCTGTTTTTCTCTCTCTCTCTCTCTCTCTCTCTTTCACCATCTCCATCATTCTCTTTCTCTCTCCCTCACCCTCCCCCCTCTCTCTCTCTGTCTGTCTTTCACCATTTCCATCTCTTTCTCTCTCCTCTCTCTCTCCTTCTCTCTTCCTCTCCCTCTCTCCTATATATCTTGCTCCCTGTGAATCGGATTGGGATTGGGCGTGGGCGTGGGCGTGGTTAGGTTGGGCGGGACTGAGGACTCTTTTTGGACTATTACAGCGAGTGTTGATGTTTATAAATCGACATTGGCAATATTGCAGACCATTACGCCACAGTATTATTTTTATTCTTAATATTTTTTTCTTTGATTTTATCTATGTATTTTTCTATGTATTTGTTTGTTTATATATCTATTTATTTATTTTTGTGTTAGATTGTTATGCGAGAAAAAAAATATATATATAGTCGGTAATGTTTTTGATAAGTAAGTAGTGAAAAATACAAAAAATATGAAAATGCATGAACGGCAAAGATGAGAGGAGGGAATTAATTAAATAGCTGATTATTTACGGTGTCATTATTCATTATTTAGGTTTAAAAAAATCTGGTTCAACCGTTAAAGCAGAAAAAAAAGAACAGAAATGGAGAGAAAAGAAAAAAAAAAAACAGAAAATTATAAGAAAAAAAAAACATGCTAGAAAAAAAAAGAAAGACAAAAACATGGAGAGAAAAAAAATATATAAGAAAAAAATACAAGAAAAAAGAAAGACAAAAACATACAGAAAGAAATAAGAGACAGAGTAAGGAAAAAAAATTG
>BOPN01000041.1:285000-292500 GCA_017312705.2 Penaeus japonicus
GTGATCCCCTCTCTCTTCTTTCTTTCTCTCTTCCTCTCTCTCTCTCTCTTTCCCACTCTCATCCTTTTGAGATGTACGTAACCACTTGTCTCTATCTCTCTCTCTCTCTCTCTCTCTCTCTCTCTCTCTCTCTCTCTCTCTCTCTCTCTCTCTCTCTCTCTCTCTCTCTCCTCCGCCCCTCTCTTTCCCTCAACCCCTCTCTCCCCCTCCCCTCTCTCTATCACTCTTTCTCCTCCCTCCCCCCTCTCTCCCTCCCTCCCTCCCTTTCTCTAGCCATCTGTCCATACGACACAGATCGTCGAATCAACACCCAATTAGATACCCGTGTTACCCCCCCCCCACCCCACCCCACCCACTCACCTATACCCTGCGAATAAAAAGATTCTCAGAACTATCGAAAGATACTGAAGTTCTACAGCCCAGTTTAATACCGCTGTAATTACTGTGTGTGTGGGGGGGGGGGGGTTGTCGCTACTATAATGTTTTTTTCCTTTTAGGTTTTAGGTTTTGTGTTTCGTGTTAAGTTTGTATGTTTAAGGCTTGGGGAATTTTGCTCTCTATCTCTTTCTCTGTCTGTCTCTCTGTTTCTCTCTCTCTCTCTCTCTCTCTCTCTTTCTCTTTCACACACACTCACTCACTCACTCACTCACTCACCCCCCCCCCCCCCACCCACCACACGCACATACACACACACACACACACACACACACACACACACACACACACACACACACACACACACACACACACACACACACACACACACACACACACACACACACACACACACACACCCCACCCCACCCCCACACCCATCCACCACCACACACCCCACCCCACCCCCACACACACACACACACACACACACACACACACACACACACACACACATCCACCCCCCCACACACATCCATCCACCCCCCCCCCACACACACACACACCCATCCACTCCCGCACACCCATCCACCACCACACACCCCACCCCACCCCCACACCGCCACACACACTCACGCCTTTCTCTCTTTCTCTGTTTCACTTTTTCTTCTTCGAACAACGGTACAGTGTTTCAGTTACAAGAAACATATTTTTCTTCACTGTGTGGTCCTTTCCTGGTAGTTAGCTGATATGTAAGGCTTTCATTACCTCTCCTAAGTTATCGTGTTCTTTTTACTTTTCTTTGCTGTCGTTTTATTTGATGTTATTCGTTAATTATTTTTCTATATATTTTTTTCTCCTTGCTTTATTTCCTTGTAATTTGTATCTAGCTTGTATTTTTCTCGTTCATACTATATCCCCATTTTTAATTTGTTTTTTTTTCTCTATATTTTTCTATTTTTCCCTTTCTCTGTCCTTCTCTTTCTCCTCTCTTTCTTTGTTTATTCCCCTACTTCTATGTTTCCCTCCCTTTTTTCCTAACTTTCCCTCTCTTACTCATCTCTTTCCCCTTTTCTTTCACTCCATATTTCCCTTTCTTTCACTCCTTCTTTCCCTGTCTCTGTCCCTCTTTCCCTATCTCTTCCCTCTCTCTTTCCCTCTTTCTTTCCCTCTCTCCTCCCTCTCTCTTCCTTCTCTCTGTCCCTCCCTCTTTCCCTCTCTCTTTCCCTCCCTCTTTCAATCTCCCTCTTCCACTCCCTGTGCTAAAGTGCCAAGGCCTGAGTTACACCTTATACCAAAGAGTGAATCAAATGTGTATATGAGTGTCTCTGCTAAATCCCCAGTACACAGCGATAATTCCAGAGTAAGAGGTTGTGTATCTTAACAGTGTGTACTTTGAGAGCGGTCTATCAAATACGAATAATTGGAATAAAAAAGATAAGTAGTTGTGATTCGGTTCGGTGAGAAATTTCATAATTGAAAATGAACGAAAGGATTCAGAATGAACGCTAAGTTTTCTGTTTACAGGCGTAGATAAGAAACATTATGGGTTACGTGTTGGCATATAAATTATGGGGCATGGGTGACACGGCGCCAAAGATTTATAATATTGACGTAACAGAAACGATGTGAAAAAAAAAAAAAGGGAATGAATTATTAAGTGTTTATGAGACAAACCGAAAACAGTAAATTCCATTCCTGAAAAGGGTTTACACATGCCATAATAAACGCGTTTTTTTTTTTTTTTTTTTTTTTTTTTTTTTTTTTGTATAAACGATACTGACACATTGACACTGAACCGAAGGACCAAAATGAGATTTTTTTTTCCATGCGTCATAGTTCGTATTCGTGTGCATTACAACCCGTTTTGTCAATGTCGTTTTCTTTTGAACCAGTACTAAGCAGATTCGTGGTAAGTGTGTGTGTGAGCTTGTATTTGACACTCGCTCCTTCCCTCCTTCACTTCCTTGGCTCTCTCTCTCTATCTCTTCTCCTTCCTTCCTCTCTCTCTCTCTCTCTCTCTCTCTCTCTCTCTCTCTCTCTCTCTCCCTCCCTCCTTGTCTCTCTCCCTTTCTCTCCTTCCCTCCCACTCTCCCTCCTTTTCTCACTCTTTCTGTGCCTCTTTCCCTCTCTCCTCTCTCCCTCCCTCCATTTGACTCTATGTTGAAGAGATAAATAAAGATAGAATATAGAAAAAATGGGACAATGGGCTAGCAACAATAGCAAGTTACGAATCAACATGATATTACAAGGCCATTTCATCCTGCGCGCTCTCTCTCTCTCTTCTCTCCCTTTCTCTACGTGAGATAAAGATAGGTGCGAGTGAGGGAGTGAGAGAGAGAGAGATTGTGTGTGTGTGTGTGTGTGTGTGTGTGTGTGTTTGTGTGTGTGTGGATGTGTGGGTGTGTGTGAGAGAGAGAACGAGAGAGATAGAGATAGATAGATAGATAGAGAGAGAGAAACAGTAACAAGAAAGAACAAGAAAGAGAGAGAAAGGGAGGTAACCAGTGACAAGAAAGAACAAGAGAGAGAGAGAGAGAAAGGGAGGAAACAAGTAACAAGAAAGAAGAAGAAGAGAGAGAGAAAAGCAGGTAACCAGTGACAAGAAAGAAAAAGAAGAGAGAGAGAGAAACGGAGGGAAACAGTAACAAGAAAGAAAAAGAATAAAGAGAGAAAAATGAAGGTAACCAGTAACAAGAAAGAAGAAGAGAGAGAGAGAAACGGAGGTAACCAGTGACAATAAAGAACAAGAGATAGAGAGAGGGAGAGAAAAAAAAGGGAGGGAAACAGTGACAAGAGAGAACAAGAGAGAGACAGACACACCTCACGCAGAAACAAACGCAAGGGTTATATAGATGCAGAAGATAGAACACTTAACACACGTCAGCCATATCTCCATTGTGCTAAAGGCAGCCTAAACAAATGCCCAACGACTTACTCAAACGGCATGGAGTGGACTTAAAAATAACTCCATACAATAGGTTGAATATAATAATGCCTTCTCTATCTTTCTCTTTCTCTTTCTTTCTCTCTCTTTCTAGGGCTCTTGTACTCTCTCTCTCTCTCTTCCTCTTTCTCTTTTTCTAGAGCTCTTGTACTCTCTCTCTCTCTTTCTCTCTTTCTCTTTCTCTTTCTCTTTTTCTAGGGCTCTTGTACTCTCTGTCTCTCTATCTATCTATCTATCTCTCTACTATCTATCTCTCGGGATCTTGCTACTCTCTCTCTTTCTCTTTCTCTTTATTTATGTCTTCCTCTTTCTTTTTCTCTATCTCTCTCTCTCTCTTTGCCTCTCTCTCATTGGTTCTATTTCCTATGGTCCCCTCTTCGCTCGCTCTCTCTCTCTCTCTCTCTCTCTCTCTCTCTCTCTCTCTCTCTCTCTCTCTCTCTCTCTCACTCACTCTCTCTTTATATATATACATATATACATACACATACACACACACACACACACACACACACATATATATATATATATATATATATATATATATATATATATATATATATATATATATATATATATGCATATATATATATATATATATATGTATACATAAATACATATATATATATGTATATATATATATATATATATATATATCATACTCATAATAATAATAATAATGATAATAAACTCAGATCGATAGACAGACAAGTCGATAGACAGATACAAAAAAAAAAAAAAAAAAGCCAACGGATCACAAAATACACACCCAAATGACCCATCTCATCCAACACCTGGACAGACAGACAGACAGACATCCCCCCACCTGTACACCAGCTAAGAGTTTACCCCCCCCCTCCCCCGCACGCCCCCGCCCCATACAGGTCCAGCTGTCATGCGCCAACTGGCAGTGTGAGAAGAGTTTCGGTGATGACACTTTCGTCTGGTAAAAGGGGAAGAGGGGGAGGGGGGGTCGGGGTGACGTAATCGGGGGTCTAGATATTTTTATATATTTTTACTTTTTTTTTTCTTTTTAAGGGGTACATGGAAATAGTTGTATGTATATGTATTTTTTTCTTATTCTTTTTATTTTTTTTTTCTTTCTTTCCTTACTTTTTCTTTTTCTTTTCTTTTTTTCCTTTTATATTTTTTTCTTTCTTTTTCTTTTTTTTTTTTCTTTTCTTTTCTTTATTTCTTTCTTTCCTTTTTTGAGGTGTACACGAAAATAGTTGTATATTGAATTGAGAATTCTGAAAGGGTGAGATGTCACAAGGACTTTTCTGAGGAAGTTATTCAACTGGAAATTTGCTTTTAGTTTGATGTGATTTTTTTTTTTTTTTTGGGGAAAAGGGGGAAGGGGAACCCCGGGGGGCTGGTGGGTGAGTAGGTAGATAGAAATAGACAGAAAGTATCATGTATAGAGAGAGAGACTGGGAGAGAAAGAGAGAGAGATAGAGAGAAGGAGAGTAACAGATAGAGAGATAGTGAGACAGAAAGAGAGAGAGAGAGGGGGGGGCGGGGAGAGAGGAGAGTAACATATATACAAAGAGAAAATGATAAAGTCATGGAATAAGAAAAAATAGATAAAGAACACGGCTGAAGAAGCAGTGATTTAAACACATCCTTAAGTAGACAGCCAAGAGTAGAGAGAAACAACACAAAAATAATAAATGAAACATGCCGTTCTGCTCCGTCTCTTCTTCTTCTTCTCTCTCTCCTCCTCCTCCTCTTCCTCTTTCTTCTCTCTCTCTCTGTCTCTTTATCTCTCTTTTTTCGCCTCTCTCTCTCTTCTTGTGCTGCTTTTCTTCCTCTCTCTCTCTCTCTCTCTCTCTCTCTTCTTCTTCTTTTTTGCTTTCCTGCCTCTCTCTCTCTCTCTCTTCTTTTTCTTCTTCTACTTCTCTCTCTTTTTCTATCTCTCTCTTCTCCTTCTTCTTATACTTCTTCTTCTTCTCTCTCTCTCTCTCTCTCTCTCTCTCTCTCTCTCTCTCTCTCTCTCTCCCTCTCCCCCCTCTCTCTTCTCTCTTTCTCTCTCTCTCCTTCCTCTTCTTTCCTTCTCTCTCTCTCTCTCTCTCTCTTCCACTTTCGTCTAAATATCACTCCCCTTCTTCCATCTCCCACTTTTCCCCAACCCGGACGCACACATGGAGGAGGTTGAGCGAAAACGAAAGTCTAACCCTTGAGCGAAATCATCCGAAACGCTCGATAGAAGACCGAAACTTGGCTCTTTCTTTTTTTTTTTAGATCTTTCGTTTGCGTTGTGGTTGAGTTTTCTTTTTTTATGGTTATCATTTTAGGGCTTATTATTAATCTATTTGTATAGATAGGAGTTCAATCATAACAGCTTAAAACGCAATTAATTTGCGTTTATTATCTAGAATATTACGCTATCTAATCGCGCGGGAAGGAAAAGGAAGCGAAGCACTGAGGAAAGGAACGAAAGAGAGCGAAACAATACGATCCCGTCTTCGCTTTCTCTTTTATTTGACAGGAGTTACGCAACCGCGGAAATTCCTACCTGGCAACTCACCTGTACCAAACGGGGCCAACTAGGAAATTTTCCCCTTCTTTTTTTTTTTGTTTTTTTGTTTATGGTTTTTCTTTCCCAAAAATACGTGATTCTTTCTATAGTTACTCGTTTTTTTTAATTAATTCCTGAGGGTTTTTATCATCAGTTATCATTTTCAGAGATTATAATTGTTATGAATTATTACTGTTATTGCATTTCATCATTATTATCACAGCACTATTGACTAATTAACTTACACCTATCTTCCCATTATCAATTCCTCCTTCAAATCAATAACTTCTAAATAAAAATAAAAAAGCGAGAAAACGAACCTCTAACAAAAACGAAAAAAAACGAAAAAAAAAACGAGAAATGAGAAAGTACCCCCCCCCTCGAAAAAAAGAAAAAAACAAGACAAAGAAACAAAGACGAATCTGCAGCCAAATTCCTATCCCTTGGAAGAAAAATATTCCCAGTTGGCGCAGACTTTCTCCCTAGGCCTATTGGGCTCTCTCGGTCAAGGAGAAATACTAATGTCTCTCCATTTGTCTGTCTGTCTTCATTTGTCTGTTTTCGGGCTCTCTCTCTCTATCTATAGCTTTTTCTCTTGCGCCTGCTCTCTCTCCTTTCTTTCTCTCTGTCTGTCTGTCTCTCCTTCTTTCTTTCTGTCTCTCTGTCTGTCTCTCCTTCTTTCTTTCTCTCTGTCTGTCTGTCTCTCTCTCCTTCTTTCTTTCTCTCTGTCTGTCTGTCTCTCTTTCTTTGTTTCTCTCCCTCTCGCTTTTTCTCTTACGGCTGCTCTCTCTCTCTCTTTCTCTCTCTCTCTCTCTCTCTCTCTCTCTCTCTCTCTCTCTCTCTCTCTCTCTCTCTCTCTCTGTCTGTCTTCATGTATATAGATATAGATAATAATATATGTACGTGTATGTATGTATGTATGCACACACACACACACACACACACACACACACATATATACACATATATATATATATATATATATATATATATATATATATATATATATATATATACATATATATAATACATGTAAATGACTACATGTTTGTTTGTTTCTCTCTTTCCCTTTGTGTTTGCGATAGGATGCTCTTTTAATTAATAACGGATGCTATTTAATGTCGAGTTGAGGTCTCTTCAACAGGTAGAGTAAATTAGTCCTTTAGTTTCCATTCTACTGTATTTACTTATCTATTTAGTATCACCATGTGTATGTTTATGTGTGTGTGTTTTTAATATATCTTACCCCTCCCCCCCAAAAAAAAAGAAAAAAAAAGAACAATTGAGATATCTATACGAATTCACCACTGTATATAACAAGCATTATATATTTCTCTTCATCACAATAACCTCATCGTAATCCGTCAAAAAAGACACAATAATTATGAAAACAATAATAAATTATAACAATTAAAAAAAAGGCAAGTTTTAAAAAATGTTGACGGAGTCTTACGCAACGAAAATTTACGATGACCAATTATCGTTAAGGATTGTCTTCTACGGCTACCTGGCCAAGGTAATTAATCCACTGAACACCTGGTTTAATCGGAAGATAATTTCTCTCCCTTTTTTTTATCATTCTGTGATTACGCTTTTTTTTTTTTTTTTTTTAATGTTTTCTCACCCTCGTGAAATTCAAGCCGCGGTTAAATACCTCTTGTTG
>BOPN01000041.1:317500-327500 GCA_017312705.2 Penaeus japonicus
TTCGTTCAACCCCCTTTCGTTGTGTTTCTCTGTCTCTCTCTTTCTTTCTCTTTCTCTTTTATCTCTTCCTCTCCTTCTCTCTAACTCTCTCTTTCTCTCTCTCTCTCTTTCTTTCTCTTTCTCGTTATCTCTCTCTTTCATTCTCTCTCTCTCTCTCTCTCTCTCTCTCTCTCTCTCTCTCTCTCTCTCTCTCTCTCTCTCTCTCCATCTCTCTTTCTCTCTGTTTTTTTTCTGTTATAAAGTGCATAGGTGGCGTTACGTCTCAGTGGCTTTTTGAAGGAATATCTTAGCAACTGGCTTTTTCTCTTGGCAATGCATTCAGAGACAGACAGACATGCAAGTACACATGCACGAGCATATGTGTAAGTACATATAAACAGACATACGGACAAGCAAACACACACACACGTATGGACACATCAATATACACTTACGAGCAGTATAAGTACATACACACATGCACACACACTCAGACACACACAGACACAGACACACACACACACACACAGACACGCACACGCACACACAAACACACACACACACACACAGTCCTTCTCTCCCTTCTCACTCCCTCCCCCTCCACCTCCTCCTCCTTCCTCCTCCTCCTCCTCCTCCCGATCTCCTCCTCCCGATCCTCCTCCTCCTTCCTCCTCCTCCTCCTCCTCCTCCTCCTCCTCCTCCTCCTCCTCCTCCTCCTCCCTCCCTCCCTCCTCTCAAGTAGGTCGAGATAAGAAGATATTGCCCGGATGCTAACCTCACTCCCCCCCTCCCCTACCCCCTCCCCACCCACCCCTCCTCTGCCTTCAGCTCTCCTTGAAGGAGCTCCAAACACTTAAGGTCAACCTCGAGATATATACGTGACTTTGTGTTGAGATGATGTTCTCTCTCTCTCTCTCTCTCTCTCTCTCTCTCTCTCTCTCTCTCTCTCTCTCTCTCTCTCTCTCTCTCTCTCTCTCTCTCTCTCTCTCTCTCTCTCTCTCTCTCTCTCTCTCTCTCTCTCTCTCTCTCTCTCTCTCTCTCTTTCTCTCTCTCTTTCTCTCTCTATATATCTGTATGTCTCTTTATTTCTGTCTCACTCTCTCTCTCTCTCTCTCTCTCTCTCTCTCTCTCTCTCTCTCTCTCTCTCTCTCTTTCTCTCTCTATATATCTGTATGTCTCTTTATTTCTCTCTCTCTCTCTCTCTCTCTCTCTCTCTCTCTCTCTCTCAATCTCTCTCTCTCTCTCTTTCTCTATCTATCTATTTATCTATCAATCTCCTTATCTCTATTTATCTGTTTATCTCTGTCTCTATCTCTATCTGTCTATTTACGAATATATAAATAAATAAATAAATTAATAATATATATATATATATATATATATATATATATATATATATATATATATATATATATATTTATATGTATATATATATTTATATATATATATACATATATATATATATATATATATATATATATATATATATATATATATATATATATATACATACATATATATATATATATATATATATATATATATATATATATATATATAGATTTATATATATATATATATATATATATATATATATAAATATATATATATATATATATATATATATATATATATATATATATATATAAAACAAAAATAGAAGTGGAAACAAAGCTAAAAGATAGAAGAAAAAGAAGAGACACAGAATAAAAGAAAAGAAACGCGAAGGATAAATAAAAGAAATGAAAGGAAAAGGGAATAAGGCAGAACGCAGTTGATGGGCAACGAAACGAGACACACACGCAATTGCACTCCCCTTCCACCCCCCTTTCTTTTGCTCCTCCCCCCCACCCCTCCCCTCCTGCACTTGCACCCTCTTTCTCCTACGTTCTTACCCCCCCCCCTCCCCTTCTTTCCTTCATTCCCTATTTTATTCCTATCCCTCTCGCTCTCTTTCATTCCTATCCTTCCACTCTACTCTCCCTTTCTCCACGTTTCTCTCTCCCCCTCTCCTTTACTCCTACCCCCTCCCACCCCCTTCTCATTCACTCATACTCCTCCCTCTCTCCCCTTTCCTTCACTCCTACCCCACCCTCCCCCTCTTTCTACCTCCCTTTGCTTCGACCCCCCCCCCTATTTCTTTCATTCCTACCCCCTTCCCTCCCTCCCTCCCTCCCTCCCTCCTACACTCCTTCCCCCCCTACCTCCTTCCCTCCCCCCCCCATATCCTTCACTCCTGTACGCCTAACTTCCCCCCCCTCCCTCCCTACCCCCGTCTCCCTCCTGCACCTGCACTCTAGCAACAAGTTGTTTCTATGTATATTTGACTATTCTTTTCTTTCGTTTATTTAATGTTTTTGTTGTGCTGTTTTGTTTTGCTTTCTTCTTGTTTCATTTTTTTCTGATGTTCTTATGACATTTGTTTCGTTCGTGTGTTGTTATTACGTATATTTCAATTGGATTTAACCGGTTTATTTATTTATTTATTGTATCACTTTGTTTGATTTTATCATATTCGTTTTGTTTTTATTTAACACTTTTTTTGTAATCTTACCTTCCAATCATCCCTTTAATGTCTCTCTCTCTCTCTTTCTCCCTGTCTCATTCTCTCTCTCCAAACTCTTTTCTCTCTCTCTCTCATTCACTATCACTTTCTTTCTCTTTCTCTCTCTCTCTCTCTCTCTCTCTCTCTCTCTCTCTCTCTCTCTCTCTCTCTCTCTGTCTTCCGATCTCACCCTCCCTCCTCCATCCTCCCTTCCTTTCACCCTCCCTCTCTCCTCCATATTCCTCCCTCCCTCCCTTCCTCCTTCATATTCCTTCCTTCCTCCCTCCCTCCCTCTCCCTCCCCCCTCCCTCCCCGCCCATTCGCCTCCCTCTCCCTCGCGCACAAAACCAAGATGGCGGCGTTAGAGGCGTAGGAGTTCTGGTGAAGTTTCCAGAACAAGTTTACGGGGAGGCGGGTGGGCGGACGGAAGGGCGCGCGGGTGTGTTTACATTGCGAGGCTGTTGTCTTGGGTTGTCCTTCTTCTTCCTTTGGCTTTTATTCTCTCTCGTGTTTATCTCTTTTTTTACTCTCTTTTTTTCTTTCTTCGGATTTGGCTGTGTCGATGTGTCTGTTTGTTTGTTTTTGTAACTTATTCTTTCTTTTTTTTCGTTTTATGTCTACTTCTCTCTTTCTCTCTCTCTCTCTATCTATCTATCTATCTATCTCTCCAACTCCCACCCTCCCTTCCTCCCACCCACCTTCCCTCTCCCTCCCTCCCACCCTCCCTTTCCCTCCCACCCTCTCCCTCCCTCCTCATCTCTCTCCCTCCCCATCTCTCTCCCTATCTATCTCTCTCATTCTGTCTCCCTCTTCCTCCCACCCTCTCCCTCCCTCCCCATCTCTCTCCCTATCTATCTCTCTCATTCTATCTCCCTCTCCCTCCACGCTTACACGTATAACTCTCTCGCGCACGAAACTCATTCTTATCACCCAGACCTTGTTCAAATCCTTACATTGGTCTTATCAACACTGCGAGCTTTTAATTAAAGCGAGCGAGGTTTTTTTTCTCTTTATCGGTATTTCTGTATGAAAATCGAGTCTCTTTTATCTCTCGTTTATTTGTCAATATATATATATATTTTTTTTTTGCTATGAGTATCTGGTTTATTGATGTGTTGGTGTATGTAGGTTTTAATTATGGTATGGAATGATTTTTTTTTTTTTTTTTTTTAATGTTTGATTTATCTGTTTGTCTCTGTCTCTCTCTCTCTCTTTGAACCTCTCTCTCTCTCTCTCTCTCTCTCTCTCTCTCTCTCTCTCTCTCTCTCTCTCTCTCTCTCTCTCTCTCTCTCTCTCTCTCTCTCTCTCTCTCTCTCTCTCTCTCTCTCTCTCTCTCTCTCTCTCTCTCTCTCTCTCTCTCTCTCTCTCTCTCTCTCTCTCTCTCTCTCTCTCTCTCTCACACCTCTCTCTCTCTCTCTCTCTCTCTCTCTCTCTCTCTCTCTCTCTCTCTCTCTCTCTCTCTCTCTCTCTCTCTCTCTCTCTCTCTCTCTCTCTCTCTCTCTCTCTCTTTCTCTCTCCCTCTCTCTCTCTCTCTCTCTCTCTCTCTCTCTCTCTCTCTCTCTCTCTCTCTCTCTCTCTCTCTCTCTCTCTCTCTCTCTCTCTCTCTCTCTCTCTCTCTCTCCCTCTCTCTCTCTCTCTCTCTCTCTCTCTCTCTCTCTCTCTCTCTCTCTCTCTCTCTCTCTCTCTCTCTCTCTCTCTCTCTCTCTCTCTCTCTCTCTCTCTCTCTCTCTCTGTGTTTATCCGTTCCCTTTGCGTCGCATTTCTTGAGTGGAACTGATTCTGCGTGTGTTTATGTGTGTGTGTGTGTTTGTTTGTTTGTCTGTGTGTGTGTGTGTATGTGTCTATGTGTGTGTGTGTGTGTGTACGTATGTATGTACGTATGTATGTATGGATGGATGGATGGATGTATGTCTGAGTCCGGTCCTACATCTAATATAAGAATCCATCATAACTAATGAGAAACATAAACAAATACAACATAATACATGCCCACTAAACATACTGTAGTAAACACAGACACTTCCCCACTCGCAAGTCACAGTCCATAACACTCACAATCCCAAAAGGTCGTCGCTTTTTCCAAATGCTCTTTTTCTTAAGTCACCCCCTTAAATCTTCGTAAGTCAACCAAGTCATCAGTCACAGATAATAAATATTAAGATCTTGTAACTTGGAACACAGTTGATGTGTCACTGACACAACCAATATTTTTGAGAGACATAATCTTGTCAGGATTGAAACGCATTTTATAAAATAGTTATGGAGATTTAGTCTAGATTGTTGTAAGTGCTTTGTTGTTGTTGTGATATTGATAATTGATGTTCATATTACCATCACTGTCATTATTATTGTCTTTATCATTACCATCGTCAAAGTTATTATCATTATTACTATAATAGTTATCACAATTTCTGCCATTATCATTATGATTATCATTGTTATCGTCGTTACCATTGTTAGTATTATCATAATCATCATTAATGTTAAAAATAACTATCATCATTTTTCACATTGAAAAGTTTCGTATTTTTCTCAATTTCTTGTCTTTAGTTACACCTTCTCTATTCAATTTCTTGCAATAATTGTCTTGTAGAGATATTCAACTTAAGTAAACATTCTTATATAATTAAAATCTAAAACTAACATCATTAAATTGTACCATCATTAAGCGAATGAGATAATTATGGTCAGGATTAAATAATATTCACAAATTTGCGTTTTTTTTGCGAACATGTAATCCACAGATACGTTAGATTACGTGTGATATATCGCTGTTTTATTATTATGTAACTCGTTTAAGTAGAACATATAATCATTATTGTTGTTATTGTCATTATCATTGTCATTTTCACTATCATCAATATCATCATCATTATTATCATTATCATCATCACCATCATCATTATTATCATCATCATCACCATCATTATTATCATCATTAGCACCATCATCATTATTACTAGTATAATCAAAATGATTAATACTATTATTATTATTCCCATCATCATTATAATCTTTATTTCCATTACCATTATTATTGTTACGTAAAGTTCAAGGTCAAATTCAGCCATGATGATGTAACAGTAATAATAATAAAAAGGATAAAAAATATCCGAATATTTTCAACTTTATCTTTTATTAAGTAACTCGATAAGGAAACCGTAACATAAAGAAATAAAAATATAAATCAATAAATCACATCATCGAAGTCTCTCTGATGTTATCGAGGTCTCTCTGACGTCATCGAAGTCTCTCTGATGTTATCGAGGTCTCTCTGACGTCACCGATGTCTCTCTGAGGTCACCGAAGTCTATCTGAGGTCACCGAAGTATCTCTGACGTCATCGAAGTGTTTCTGACGTCATCGAAGTCTCTGACGTCATCGAAGTCCCTCTGACGTCATCGAAAGCTACCCTCCGAAAGATCAAATCGTGAAGGTCAGAGAAGGTCAAGCCAGGTCTCGTGGTGTCGTCTTAAGATTTTTTTTTTCTTCGTCTTCACCTTCGTCGTGTTTCTTGAATTATTGTTTGTTTGTTTTTCTTTGTATGATCTCTCTTTCTTGACTTTTTTTTTATTTTTTATTTTTTTATATTTTTTATTATTTTTTATTTATTTTTTTGTTGTCTTTCTTTTCTTCTCGTTTTATTTTTGTTTCTTTTCTTTTTTTCTTCTTATTTCTTGTTCTATTTATTTCTTCTTTGTTTCTTCTATTTTTTTTCTTTCCTCGTTTTTCTTTGTCTTTTCATTTTTCACTTTATTCCATACATATTTTTTTTCTTTTTTTGCTTTCTTTTTTTCTTTCTTTCTTTTTTTTGTTTTGACAGTATTTTTGATCATTAATTCAGCATTGATATCATTCACTTCTTCCCTAAATCTTCTCTTCTTCTGCTTCCCGCTTCTCTTTCTTTGTCACTAAATGTTAATCGTTTTCCTTCTCCTCCAGACAAGTTTAACGGGTTCCGTTTTCTCGAAAAATCTGTAAAAAGGTAAACAAAACCCGAGTTGCGATGGTGTATATGTTGTATATATATATATACATATATACACCATATATATATATATATATATATGAGAGAGAGAGAGAGAGGGAGAGGGAGGGAGGGAGAGGAAGGGAGGGAGAGGAAGGGAGAGGGAGAGAGAGAGAGAGAGAGGGAGGGAGGGAGAGGGAGGGAGGGAGGGAGGGAGGGAGGGAGGGAGAGAGGGAGAGAGAGAGAGAGAGAGAGAGAGAGAGAGAGAGAGAGAGAGAGAGAGAGAGAGAGAGAGAGAGAGAGACAGAGACAGAGACAGAGACAGAGACAGAGACAGAGACAGAGACAGAGACAGAGACAGAGACAGAGACAGAGACAGAGACAGAGACAGAGACAGACAGACAGAGACAGAGACAGACGAGAGATAAAGAGAGAGAAAGTTAAATCAATCCGCCAACAGATGGCACGACTAATACCTCCGCCTTGACTCATTGGTTTACAACGTTTGCATAAATGCTACTGACCAATGAGCGCCGCACACGAGGCCATCTGTTGGTTAATCATGTAACTAAAATCAATAACAAAGGGTGATGTCTTAAAATTGCAAAGTTTACCTTCTTTGTTTTACGTTTACTAAAGAATGAAGTATTACAAGAAGGACTTTAACACTTGGATAAGAATTAGGATATATAGACAACCACATTCTAAAACCCTGTAAATATAGTGAAGAAGGATAAGAAGTGAAGGGAAAATACACTGAAAGAGGAAATAGAATACGAATAATACTACAGGGAAAGGAATATTATCACACATACAATAAAAAAAAAGTAGGTGTTGATGAATATAGACTGCATATAAAAAACTAATTTATGTTTGTCTAATATACATATAAAAAATACATGTACAAAAAACTTGTTACAATATTTATAAGAATAAATATATAAAGAACATTTTAAGTTTATTTCCGAAACAAATGACAAACTCACAATTCCATAAATCTCGTGTATTAATTTGTTGCAATTGTCATTGTTCCTGACCCGTGCAATCTGCAACAAATATCTCATTTCTTGAATTGTGTTCCTGAGGCAGCATCGAAATCACCTGTGTTTCTTCACAATCCATTAGTTTATTGTTAATAAACTACATAGATAAATAAACCTGATTTTGGGTATGTTGTAATGTGTCTGTACTGGAACTTTTGACTTATGTTGAGTAGAATGAGTAAGGTCTAAAGTTCAAATGATTACAATTTATTCTTGTTATTTACCTTTTAATTTCTCTCTCTCTCTCTCTCTCTCCCTCTCTCTCTCTTCCTCCCTCCCTCTCCCTCCCCCGACCTCTCCCCCTCTTCCTCTCCCTCTTCCCCCCCTCTCTCTCCTTCTCCTTCCCTCCCCCTCTCCCTCTCCCTCCACCCCCCCTCTCTCTCCTCCTTCCCTCCCCCTCTCCTCCCTCCCCCCCTCTCCCTCCCCCCTCCCCTCCCCCTCCCTCTCCTCCCTCCCACACCCCTCCCCCTCTCCCCCTCCCTCTCCCACCAATACATCTCCCTTTAAATTCTCTCAAATTCACATCCATCCCAAACTTACACTACAGGTATGAACATTATCTCAAAAACCTTGAACTTCCGATGAGTCCTTCCGGTATTTGCAATCTGGAACTAAATTTAGATACAAAGGTCAACAGGTATTGCAACATAGCCATTGCATATGCAACATGCATGTAAAGCAGATCCTGGATTCCTGTATCATTTGAATAAGAAGAAAAAAACGAACAAATAGAAGAAAAAACAATACTGTACAATGTATAATATCAAATTTCAAGATGCATTCAATTGATCATCACTCGAAATAAGTGCAATTGATTTTGCAATGTAGCATGTCACATGGAATCAACAGATAAAGTGTCTTCGTGCATGACATGAATAAAAAACCTACTTCCATATATGGTGATTTATACACTTTCTTGAATGTAATCGAAAAAAAAATTATATAAATCATATAAAAATACTGATGAATATTTATCATCTGAAAATAATAACGAATAACGAGTAATAACGAAGTTATTGATCGCTTAACGGCATTTCCATTAACATATTTTTTATCGTCTACTCTTGTCTTATCAGTTTCGAAGAATTTAGTTCAATTTTATTAATGCGGACGAGGAAATATGCGGAGGGTCCAGGAAATGACATGGAGAGATATGCTCAGATAATGCTACGTTTTAAATGGGTTTTGTTTGATTGTTTTTCTTTCTCTTTGTCTCTTTCTTTTCGTTTTTTTTATTTTTTTCTCTTTCTTTCTTTTTCTCTTTCTCGAGCTTCAAAAAAGAAAAAAAAAAAAAAAAAAAAAACAACAAGAGAACGCAAGTTAGCGACCATAACCCGAACCCAAGTTCAATTGCACGTGACGTTGCAATGGCTGGTTGAAAATGTTCGCGAAGAAGAGCCGATTTTTCGTTCGTTAAGTTCGTAAAGTTTCGATAAATAAGTGGGTCTTTTTCCCGCTTTGATTCGTTATATCTTTCTGTCTGTCTGTCTGTCTCTCTCTCACTTTCCCTCTTTCTCTCTCTCTCCCTCTCTCCCTCTCTCTCTCTCTCTCTCTCTCTCTCTCTCTCTCTCTCTCTCTCTCTCTCTCTCTCTCTCACTCTTCCCCCCCTCTCTCTCTCTCAAAGTAAAAACAAAACAACCCGCCAAAAATAGAAAAAAGTCATTCTATCTAAGACACCGTTCAAGACTATGAACCAACGAAAGAGGGAGACAGGAGAAAAGTGTGAAGTCATGGCGACACGACGGAATAGTTACTATCATTTTCCAGCGCCGTTCTGTCACGCTGAGGCTGGCAGGATGGCAGGCAGTTCTCTCTCTCTCTCGCTCTCTCTATTTCTTTCTCTCTTTCTTTCCTTCGTCTCTCTCTCTCTCTCTGTCTGTCTGTCTGTCTGTCTGTCTCTCTCTCTCTCTCTCTTTGTCACTCTCTCTCTCTCTCTTTGTCACTCTCTCTCTCTCTCTCTTTCTCTCCCTCTGTTACTCTCGCTCTCTCTCTGTCACTCTCTCTCTCTCTCTGTCACTCTCTCTCTCTCTCTCTCTCTCTCTCTCTCTTTCTCTCTCTCTCTCTCTCTCTCTCTCTCTCTCTCTCTCTCTCTCTCTCTCTCTCTCTCTCTCCTTCTCTCTCTCCTCTTCTTCTTCTTCTTCTTCTTCCTTTTCTTCTTCCTTTCCTTACCTTCTTCTCTCCCTCCCTCCTTCCTTTTCCCTTCTTACCTTGCTCTTCTCTATTCCTTTCCTTCCCTCGCTTCCTCCCTTCCTCTACTTTTCTCTCTCCCTCTCTCCCCTCCTCTCCTTCCCTCCTCTCTTCCCTTTCTCTCCCTCCCTCCACTTCTCTCCTCTCCTTCCCTTCTTTTCCCTACCACCCTCCCTCCCTTTCCCTACCACTCTCCCTCTACTTCTCTCCTCCCCTTCCCTCGCTCCCTTCCTTTCCTACCTTCCACTTTGCTCCCTTCCTCTCCCCCCCCTACCCATA
>BOPN01000041.1:330000-342500 GCA_017312705.2 Penaeus japonicus
AGTCCAATATTTTATTAGCATTTAATTAATCCCAAAATGATTAAAAATCTAACCAACCAAAACATCTGAAACGCGTTCTTTTTCTCTCCTTTAGAAAATGCGAACGAATTTCAAATCGAACAATTTATTTTGAAATTCTTCCCTCCAATCTCCCGCCTAACTGTCACCCCACAAAGTGATAATCTTGTTGCTACCCTATTCGCTCTTCCCTCCCTCCTCCTTCTTCTTCTTCCTCTTTTCTCCTTCTTTTTCCTTCCTTCTCCTCCTTCTTCCTCCCTTCTCCTCCTTCTCTTCCTCCCTTTTTGTCTCTTACTCCTTTCTCCTCCTTCTTCCTCCTTTTTTCCTCCTTCTCTTACTCCCTTTTCTTTCTCTTACTCCTTTCTCCTTCTTCCCCCTTCTTCTTCCTTTCTCCTTCCCTTCTCCTCTTTCTCTTACTCCTTTCTCCTTCTTCTTCCCTTCTCCTCCTTCTCTTATTCATTTCTCCTCCTTCTTCCTCCCTTCTCTTCCTCTTACTCCTGTCTCCTCCTTCTTCATCCCTTCTCTTTCTCTTATATTCCTCCTTGTCTTCGTCTTCGTCTTCGTTCTCCTCTTTTGTTTTTACTCTTTTATCTCCTCTTCTTCTTCTTAGCTCCTCTTGTTCTTATTTCCTACTTCTGTTCTTCTTTCCTCCTCCTGTTCTTATTTCCTCTTCCTCGTCCTCTTCTTCTTCCTCCCTCCTCCTCCTCCTCCTTCCTCCTCCCCCTCCCCCTCTTCCTCCTCCTCCTCCTCCTCCTCCTCCTCCTCCTCCTTCCTCTTCGTCCTCATACTTTTCCTTTCTCTGTCACTTTCATTTTGAATTTATGATAATTGTTAGTATTAACGATTATCATTATTTATATTGTATCACCGTTATCATTATCATTATTGTTATAATTACTATTAATATTAACGTCTTCATTATCATTATTGTTATCATTATCATCAATGTTGTCATTATCATTACCATTATTAATATTATCAACATTCTTGTATCTGAAATTATTATTATTATCATCATTATTATTACTATTATTATCGTCATTGACATTAGTATTATCATTATTACATAATTATTATCATCGCTATTAATAGGAGTAATCATCATTGTTATTAGCACTGTTATCAACATTATTATTATTATCATTATCATTATCATATAATTGTATCATATCGTATCATCTTTATCATAATTACTAGCATCACTAATACAATTTGTTTACTTTTCATTATAATTATTGCCCGAAATTAAAAGATTTAATTGTTATTCTGATCATTATAATTATATTTTTTCTTTTCTTTCGTGTTTTTTTTTCTTATTTGTTTACTTCTTTTACTTCTCTTTCTCCCTATTTATCCAACTTCCCTTTCTTCTCCTTTTATCATCTTCTTCCCTTATCCTTATTCCCTTATCGTATAATCCTTATCTTTCTCTACATGCACACGCTCTCTCCCAATCCGTCATCCACTGGAAATTCATATTGAAAAAACACATCCATAATTCATTACAAAGGCCAAATAGGTACCATTCACTTAAAAAAGAATATTCTTACACTACACTTTGATAATAATGAAGCTAAATATCTTAATTAGACTTAACGAAACATCAATATAACCTAACAAACTAAACCGAATCCCAAGATAAATTCACTCATCCGAACACACTCAGTACTTGATCACTCCCTCAGTATCCAAGCGTCGTGAGTTGCCAGTTCGCTTAATAAATCCAATTTTCCCTCATTACCGAGAGAGAAAAAAAATATTTACATAATTATAAAAGGCAATTATTGTAACGAATGCGACGTTAAAGGTAATATCTATTTATATATTTTGGTAAGGATAAAGATTTAAAAGAAAGTATATTGTGATTGTTTGTAACTCGTGTAAATTTAGTATCTTCACAACAGGAATTTTGAGTTGCACATGTTGCTATAGTTGCATGGAAGGCCTTGTCCGAAACCGTGAAATTCACCTGTTTATTAATGTATTTTTTTCTTTCTTCTATTTTTTCTTCTAGTTATTATTGTTTTTCTTTTTGTTCGTCTACCCTACCCTTCTATTCTTCTCTTCCGTCTTCTATTTCTTCTTCCCTATTTTCTTTTTCTATTACTGATGCTGCTGCTGCTGCTGCTACTCCTCCTCCTCCTCCTCCTCCCCTCTTCCTCCATCTACTACTCCTACATATCCTCCTCCTCCTCCTAGCCTCTTCCTCCATCTACTACTCCTACATATCCTTCTCCTTCCCAACCTTCTCTTCCTTCTCCTCCTCCCTCTCACTCCTCTTCCTTCTCCTATTCCTCCTCCTATTCCCCCTTTTCATCCTCCTCCTCCTCCTCCTCCCCCCCTCCCCCTCCCCGCCCACCTTCTTCTACAGGGACCATACTCATCACCTTATCAAGAAACTATCATTAACTTGCTCTAATTACCCTTCTGGAAACTTCTCTTGACCTTTTGATAATCATGGCGAGAGTGAAGTCTGTCTGTCAGTCTAGCTGTCTGTCTGTCAGTCTGTCTGTCTAGCTGTCTGTCTGTTTGTCTGTCTGTCTGTCTAGCTGTCTGTCAGTCTGTCTAGCTGTCTGTATGTCTTTCTGTCTGTTTGTCTGTCAGTCTGAGGGATGTCGCCGGAACGAGAAATTCTTCAGTTTTTATTTATCTATTTTTATTTATCTGCTATTTATTTCATTTATCGTTTATATTTATCTATTTCCCTTCTTGGATTTGGTCGATAGATAGGTGGCAGCTGGTGGGGGAGGAGGGGGAGGGGGTAGGGGGAGAGGAAGGGGGTAGAAGGAGGGGAGGGGAGATGACAATACATGGTTTGGGTACGTCTATATCTATATCTATTTATATATGCATATATCTATCTATTGATTGAGAGGTGAATGGCAGCTCGAACGCGTGTGAGGGTATAAGCATTCACGTGTATAGGGAGATGGGTAAATGGATAGATAGGTACACACACACACACACACACACACATACACACACACACACCCCTCCCCCCAACACCCACACCTCCCTCCCTCCCCATTACACTCACACACCTCCCTCCCCCCTACACACTTCCTCCCCTACAGACACACACCTCCCTCCCCCCTCCCCACACACACACACAGACATCTCCCTCCCTCCCCCACACCTCCCCCCCTACACACACACACACAGACCCTACCCTCCACACACCCCTCCCCCAACACCCACACACCTCCCTCCCCCCTACACCTCCCCCAGCCCCCTCCACACACAACCCCTCCACACACATCCCCCACCCCCCCACACACACACACAATTCCATATCAGCACACAGGCGATAAGGACACGGATACCTCCGAACGTTGATTACCTCGGGTAGTGACGACCTCTGACTCAGCATTTGCATCTTTTTATCGCGTGGTCGTATCGTCGTATCGTGGCGTGACGACCAGGGAGATACGAGCTTCATGGTCGTATGTAGACACGTATATGTGTGTATGTTTTGATGGTGTTGGTGTATGTAGGCGCGGTTAGTGTGTTTGTTTGTGTGTGGGTGTTTGTTTGTTTTCTTGTGTGCGTATGTATGTGTGTATGTTTATGTGTGTGTGTGTGTGTGTGTGTTTGGATGTGTATTTCGATGTGTGTGTGGATGTGTGCATGATCAGGTGAAAGTGAGGGGGAGGGGGAGGGGGAGGGGTAGTGGAGATGGGGAAGCAAATCAGAATGGAACTAATATTTATATCCGCAACCTTGGCATCTCATAGGCTGTCGCACATCCCTCTGAGGGAAGGAGATAAATGCAGATAAGATAACATATCTAAGACTTCCACAAACATCTTCCTCTTCAGAATCACCCACCACCATTATATCCTACACATCCTTAATTAATTCACCCACATGCAACATCATATTCCCATTGCAAATCGGCACAGACCAAGATCATTCCAAAATCATCGACTGAATCTAATATGACGAACATTATCTTCCCTCTTATCACGAGCTCTTATCAATTCCTCTAGTTAAGGCGATCGCGCTTATCAAAAGGACTGATTATCGCCATATCGCGTTATTAGGGTCCGACGGATGAAGAACTGTGACTTTGAAGGAATTTTCGGCTTGACTTTCCTAAAAGTTGAGGTGGAATATTGAGAGGATGGAAAAAAAAACACGAGGGGGGAAAGAGATAGTGAGAGGGGAAGGGGGGGAGAGGTGGAGGAGGGTGGGAATGGGTAGGAGGGTAGATGGGAGGGGGAGGAGGAGGGTGGGAAGGTAGAGGGGAGGAGGAGAAGGTGGGTGGGTGGGTAGAGGGGTGGAGGGTGGGAGGGAAGGTAGGAGGGGGAGGGGAGGAGGTGGGGTGAGGATGGGTAGGAGGAGGGAGAGGGAGAGGAGATGGTAGGGAAGGAGGGAGGTAGGGAGGGAAGAAGGAAGTGAGAGATTGAAGGAAAGATATATATATATATATATATATATATATATATATATATATATATATATATATATATACATATATACATATATACATATATATATATGTATAAACATATACATATATATATGTATAAACATATACATATATATACACACATCTTTTCTTTTCTTTCCTTTTCAATTTCTCAATTTCTCCTTCCCTCTCTCACTGACATTGTCATCATAGATCTTACAATCCTTATCTATAGATAAATAGATAGATATACACATGCGTCTGTGAGGTGATTGTGTGTGCGTGCGTGTTTGTGATGTGACTGTGTGTGTGTGTGTGTGTGTGTGTGTGTGTGTGTGTGTGTGTGTGTGTGTGTGTGTGTGTGTGTGTGTGTCTGTGCGTGATTGTGTATGTCTGTATCCTTTATAATTATCTTTCTCTCTTCCATCTATTTATTGTGACGTCTACAGCTGTGTCTACAATTGCTTTATTTATTTATTTACATCCATCTATTTGTCTGTGTATTTGTTTGTCAGCGTATACGCCTTCTTATATTCCACTGCTTATCTGTTTGTTTGTGTTGTAGCAGCGATACTTGTGTGTGGGGCGGGGGTACTGGGGGTGGGGGTACTGGGGGAGGGGGTGGGAGTAGGCTGGTTGTACCTTTATAGCTATCTGTGTTCGCTTGTGTGTATCTATTTCTCTCTGTCTATCTGTATCTGTTTGTCGATATGTCTGTTTCTCTCTATTTCTCTTTTTCTCATTTTCTCATTTTCTCTCTCTTTCTCTCTTTCTTTCTCTTTCTCTCTTTCTTTCTCCTCTCTCTTTCTTTCGCCGTTTCTTTCTTTGTCTCTCCCTCTCTCTCTCTCTCTCTCTCTCTCTCTCTCTCTCTCTCTCTCTCTCTCTCTCTCTCTCTCTCTCTCTCTCTCTCTCTCTCTCTCTCTCTCTCTCTCTCTCTCTCTCTTTCTCCTCCTTTTCGGTTCTCCTCTACCCTCCTCAGCTCTCCTTTCTTTTTCTCTCTATCACTCTTTTCCCTTTCTTTTTCCCTCTCTCTCTCTCACTCCCTCTTCCCCTCCCTCTACTCTCTTCTCCTTTTCGACTCTCCATCCTGTTTAAGTTCTCCCTCTCTCCCTCTCTCTCTCTCTCCCTTTCTCTTTCCTCTTTCTCTCCCTCTTTCTTTCTTTCTCCCTCCATATCCCTTCCCTTTCAGTTCTCTGTCTCTCCCTCTTTCCCTCTTCCTCCCACTCTCTTCCCCTTCAACTCTCCCTCTCTCTCCCACTCTGTCCCCCTCTCCACTTCTCCCTCCCCCTCCTTCCCTCCAATTCTCCCTCTCTCCATCCCATTCTCCCCCTCTCCCTACCACTCTCCCCCCTCCACTTCTCCCTCTCTCCACCCCACTCTCCCCCTCCACTTGCCCCTCTCTCCCCACCCCACTCTCCCCCTCCACTTGCCCCTCTCTCCCTACCACTCTCCCCCCTTCAATTCTCCCTCTCTCCCTCCCTTTATCTCCCCCCTCTCCCTCCCCCTCCTTGCCTCCCTTTATCTCCCTTTGGTGCTGACCGGAAGCAGAGGGGGCGGTGCATGCTGATGACATCCGGCGCTGACATCGCCCCACATGTTGGCTCCCCCACCCCCCCCCCCTTCTGCCTCTTCCCCTCCCCTCCTTCCCTCTTGCCTCTCTCCCTCCCCCTCCCCTTTCTCCTCCTATCCTTTCCTTTCCCCTGCCTCTATCCTTCCCCTTTCCCTCCTTTCCTTTCCCTTCCCCTTCTCCTCCTTTTTTCCCTTTCTCATGCCTCTCTCCCTCCCCCTTCCCATCCTTTCCTTTCCCCTTTTCCCTTCTTTCATTACCCATTCCCCTTCTTTCCCTCCCCCTTCCCCTCCTTTCCTTTACCCTCTCCGTGCCTCTCTCCTCACTCCCTTCCCCTCCCTCATGCTTCTCTCTTTACCCCTTTCCCCTACTTTACTTTCCCCTTCCCCTTGCCTCTCTCCATCCCTTTCTCCTTCCTCCCCCTGTTCCTCCCCCTGCCTCTCTTTCCCCCTCTTCCCCTCCCCCCTCGTGCCCCTCTCTTCTCACACCCCTCCCCTCCCCAACCCTCACCCCGCCATCCCATCTCCCTTCCCCTTCCTAGTTATGCAAAGATAAAGATTGATAAAATAAATTAGGGGAAGATACAAAGCCAAGCTTCTTGATTAGTGCAACACACGCATATATATGTGCATGTATACATATGTTTGTATGAATGTGTGTTTGTTGCGTACACACTTTTACAACCACAAACAGAAATATATATGCACACACACACTCACACACAGACTCACATACATACACACACACACACACACACACACACACACACACACACACACACACACACACACACACACACACACACACACACATACACACATGCACACACACGCATATACATAGAAACACACCCACACACACATAGCCACATAGTACATATATATAATATACAATCATATATACAAATGCATACTCCACCTTTCCCCTTTCTCCCCTCTCTCCCTCTCCTCTCCTCTCCCTCCCTCCCTCACCTCCCCCTCTCCCTCCCTCTCCTATTCCTCCCTCCCTCCCTCTCCTCTCCCTCCCTCTCTCCCACCCTCCCTCCCTCTCCTCCCCTCTCTCCCTCTCCCCTCCTCCCTCCCTCTCCCACCCTCCCTCCCTCTCCTCCCCCCGTCTCCTCTTCCACCCTCCCTTCCCCCCTCCCTCCCTCCCTCCCTTCCTCCCCCCTCTCCCTCACACCCTCCCTCTCTCCCACCCTCCTTCCCCCCTCCCTCCCTCGCTCTATTGAAAAGGAAGTTCTTTGTCAATGTGAAATTTCCATGGTGTTGTATTGGTTCCGTTTTCTATACGATTACGGCTGTGCAGGTGAAGGGGAAACTCATCTAGGCGTGAAAAAGAGGGAATGTGATGGAAAGTGATGAAATAGTGATGGAGCTGAAAGAGTGGTAAAGGATGGTGGAATCTAAAATAATTGAGAGAAGATGTAAAAGTGTGGGGAAGAAGAAGGAGGCGAGAAATAATAATAATTTAGAGGGAAGGATATACGTTTGGCAGAGGATGTAGGGTGAAGGGTGACATACAGGTAGTTGTAGTAGAGAGGGGGAGGGAGAGAGAGGGAAGGGGAGAGGGGGATGGAGAGGGACAGAAGAAAATGGAGAGAGAGGAGAATGAGAGAGAGAGAGAGAAAGAGAGAGATAGTAAGACGGAGACAGCGACAAAGAGAGAGAGAGAGACAGACAGACAGACAGAGAGAGACAGAGACAGACAGAGAAAGAGAGAGATAGAGAGAGACAGCGACAAAAAGAAAGAGAGAAAGAGAGACAGATTTATGGAATAGAGTCAATACAGTTCTGGGGAAAAAAACTCAACTAGAAAAACATGTTGGGAAGTGATACACGTGAAAGAGAGAAAGCAAACAGAAGTTAGTTAACGAAAACACATTCTCACGAAAGACAATGCAGGTTGAGAAGAGACTCATTGTACAGGCTGATGGAAGAGAAGGCAAGCTTTAGAGATAAGTCTTAAAAGAGGAAATGAAAACACAGGTCGGAATTACAGGCTGGCTGTTCCAAAGGCAGGCTGGAGGACGAAAAGATACAATCTGAAGAAGTAAAATACAAGCTCGTAATTGTAATATACAATGAAAAAAATACAAGCGAGGCAAACAAAACACAAAGAGAAGACAGAATGAAAGTAAAAATAAATAAATAATAATAAATAAATAAAACCCAGGAAAGGGTTAGGAAATGAGGACGAAAACCACAATGCTTGCGGGGGAGGGGGGGGGATAGGAGACCCACCTCTAAGATCCGAATACTGATGCTCCAAGGAGGAAGAGGAGGAGGAAAAGGAGGAGGAAATAGGGAAGGAGGAGGAAGGAAGGAGTGAAAGGAGGAAGAGTAGGAGGAGAAGGAGAGACGAAGGGGGGAGGGAAGGATTAAGAGGAGGAGGAGAAGGAGAGACTGAGGAGGGGGAGTTAGAGGAGGAAGAGAGGAAGGAGAGACGGAGGAGGAAGGGGGGAGGGAAGGAGGGTGAGGAGGAGGAGAAGGAGAGAAGAAGGAAGGGGGGGGGAGGAGGAAGGGGGAGGGGAAGGAATAAGAGGAGGAGGAGGCGAAGAAGGAGGAGAGGGAAGGAGTAAAAGAAGAGGGAAGGGAAAAAGGAAGAAGGAGAGGAAAGGAGTAAGAGGAGAAGGAGGAGGAGGAGCGGGAGCACTGGGAAGAGGAAGGGGTAGGAGGTGAAGAAAGAAGACTAAGAAGAACAAGAAGAGGAGAAGAAGAAGGAGGAGGAGGAGGAAAAGGTGGGAGGAGGTAGAGGAAAAGAAGGAAGAAGACTAAGAAGACGAAGAAGAAGAAGAAGAGGGAACAGGACGAAGAGGAGGCCTAGGGGGAAGAGCAGTAAAAAAAAAAAAAAGAAAAAAAAAGAAAGGACCTTATAAAACAACAAACAACCAAATCTCCTCCAAAGACACGCAAGCAAGTCTGACTGGTAGTAGTGGGGGTAGTGGTGGCGGGGGGAGGAGGAGGAGGAGGAGAGGGAGGAGGAGGAGGAGGAGAAGGAGGGTGAGGGGATAAAAGAGAGAGAGAGAGAGAGAGAGAGAGAGAAAGGGGGGGTTAGGTAAGTGAGGGGGGGGGGGGGGAGGAGTGAGTTCAATTCCACGATAGGGAAGGACGAATTGCAGGCTGGGGAAGGCTGGGGAAGGCTGGGACACGAGCCTTATTGTTCCTCATTATGCCAATAGGGCCAGGCAGAGCCGCTCGCTGGCACCCCCGCGGAGCCTCACCGACACGATCACGTGGGAAGCTGCGCTGGCGGGGTCTGTTGCTTGTTTGAGGAAGATCGGGGGGTAGGGGGCTTGCTTGCGTGTGCTTGGAAGATTGTGGGGGGGGGGCTTGCTTGCGTGTGCTTGGAAGATTGTGTGGGGGGGGCTTGCTTGCGTGTGCTTGGAAGATTGTGTGGGGGGGGCTTGCTTGCGTGTGCTTGGAAGATCGGGGCTTGCTTGCGTGTGCTTGGAAGATCGGGGGCTTGCTTGCGTGTGCTTGGAAGATCGGGGGCTTGCTTGCGTGTGCTTGGAAGATCGGGGGGCTTGTGCGTGTGCTTGGAAGATTGGGTTTGCTTGCGTGTGCTTGGAAGATCGGGGGCTTGTGCGTGTGCTTGGAAGATTGGGTTTCCTTGCGTGTGCTTGGAAGATCGGGGGCTTGCTTGCGTGTGCTTGGAAGATCGGGAACTTGCTTGAGTGTGCTTGGAAGATGGGGGGCTTGCTTGCGTGTGCTTGGAAGAACGGGGACTTGCTTGCGTGTGCTTGTTATCTTTGTTGTTGTTTTTTGTTATTGTCGTCTCTGTTATTAGCGTCATTATCGTTTATTTATCGTTGTTATTATTGTACCGTTATTAATATTATCATTATTAAAATTATTTCTTGTTATTATCATTACCATCATCTTTATCATTATCATTGTTATAATCATTATAATCATCATTACTGTTATTGATTTATAATCATTGTTATTATTATCATTATTATCATTGTTATTATTATCATTATTATCATTATCATTATTACTATTATCATATTTTTTATCAGTATCATCATTACTCTTATCCTTAATATTATCATTATCATTATCATCATTATCAATATAATTTCGATAAATATTATATTTGCTGATTTTCAGTCCTTTACAAATGTTAGTTTTTTTTTTCTTACATAAAACTTAACAAAAAACATTAGACTTGTATCAAGGAATTTATAAATTTTATTCATTCACTCATTCATTCATTCTTCAGGTAAATACTTACGTGAATTCATAAGTTAAGATTCGTCTAAGTATTAACATATGTTGCAGTTACAGTGATGTTGCCTTCATGATCGTTATTGCAATCAAGTCATTTTCATAATTAGTTTATTTTCATCCGTGGTTATCGATATGTTATCAGCGTTGATAACATATCATATCATCTTTATTATATATTTTTTTCTTTCTTTCTTTCTTTTTTTTCTTTTTTTCTGCTGCTGTACTTTTCTTTCAGAAGATTTATTTATTTTCTTCATTTTGGTCTATTATCTTTTTATTTCTCTGTTGATTAGTGTTATCATCATTATCGTTATTTATAGTGTTCTGTTGTTATTGTTGGTGTTATCTTTGTTTTCGTTGATATCATTACTGTTATTGTCAATTTTGAAATTATTATCATAGTTTTTATCATTATCATTATTTTTTAAAGATCGTTATCATTATTATCATCATTTCCATTATCATCCTTATTATCATTACCGATATTGTTATTGTCATTATCATTGTCATCATTATTATTATTAATGTTGTTGTTATTATAATAATTTTCATTATCATTATCATTATTATCATAATGACAATCATAATCCTACTTATGATCATCACCATTATCATTACCACAAAGACTCACCCATTTCAATCATGTAATTAACATAATTAACACGAAGTTCTAAAAAAAAATAATAATAAATAAACAATTACACGAAATTCTTAAGAAAAAAAAACGAAATTATAAAAAAAAATGAATAAAAAAAAAAGTCATGATAATAATGATATTTCACATACTCTCACAAAACACTCTAAATAAACATACATATCCCCGACACAGCAACAACTTAAGTGTCTAAAAAGAAGTCATAACATTTAGGACTCGGGTGTGTGTGTGTGTGTGTGTGTGTGTGTGTGTGTGTGTAAACTAGATAGCAAGATCTTTAATTAAACTCGTGTGTTCCACTTGGTTCTTCTATCCCTTTAACTGTTATTTACATTTATGTCTATTATCTTTGTCTATCATCTATGTCTGTCTATTATTACTATGTCGCGAGATTTATATCAATAATTGTAATCTGTGTTTTCTGTTGAAGTCATTATCATTATTATTGTTATTATTATTACTCTTATTATTATTATCACTATTGTTATTATTATTATTATCATTAGCATTATCATTATCATTAACATTATTATTATTATCATCATCATTATCATTATTATCATAACTATAATCATCATTATTGTTACTATTATTATCATCATCCTTATCACTTGCGAAATACATATGTATATGTATATATGCATATGACAGTGTGTCATTTGCGTAACTGTGCTATACACAGCTGTTTGAGAGAGAGAGAGAGAGAGAGAGAGAGAGAGAGAGAGAGAGAGGAGAGAGAGAGAGAGAGAGAGAGAGAGAGAGAGAGAGAGAGAGAGAGAGAGAGAGGAAGGGAGAGAGGAAGGGAGACAGAGAGAGAGAGAGAGAGAGAGAGAGAGAAAGAAAGAAAGAGAGAGAGAGAGAGACAGAGAGAGAGACAGAAAGAGAGAGATAAATAAAGAAAACCAGACATACAGACAAAGAAGAGAACAAATGAGAAAGAGAGAGGAAAAAAAGCCCCAAAAAAGAAGGAAATAAGAACCATTTTCCTGTCCCTCCTCATTCTCTCCCCCACCCACCCCCCCCACCCTCTCCACCTCCACCTCCCCCTCTTTCTTCCCCTTCTCTAAAACGACGAAAATTACCATGACCCTCGTCGCACGTGCAATGTCCGTTGCATGAGAAAGACGAACCATTTCTCCTGTAAGGATGATTGCTGAGGCAGATGAGCGTGTCTTTGTCCTCTTCTTGTTTCAACATCTGCAACAACGTCTGTGATATGATGTGCAACAAAATAACAACATTATCAATTGCAACAAAACAACAACAATGATAACCACAACGAAAATAGGAATAAAACAGTCGTAACAAGAACAAATAGGACATCAACAAAGACAACAAGCACAGCACAAACAACAACAATAATTACCGCAACAAAAACAAACAAAAAAATACACAAACAACCACAACGTACCAACAACAAAACAACAACAATCACCCCCAATTTCTAAAAAAAAAAAAAACAACACGCTAAACAAACAAACAAACAAAAAATCCCAATTAAACATTAAAAAAAAAAAAATCAGAATTATGACTAGCGATAAAAAACAAATCCAAGAAAAATTGAAAATAAATTCCACCGTCTTATCTATCTCCCATGTAGTAACAGCCTCGGTAGAG
>BOPN01000041.1:350000-357945 GCA_017312705.2 Penaeus japonicus
TCTTCATATTTTTCTTCTTCTTCTTCTTTTTCTTCTTCTTCTTCTTATTATTATTATTTTTCTTGTTCTCTCTCTCTCTCTCTCTCTCTCTCTCTCTCTCTCTCTCTCTCTCTCTCTCTCTCTCTCTCTCTCTCTCATTTCTTCCAAGTTTCTCTATCTCTCTTTCGATCTATCTGCCTTGCAATAACAAAGGGGATAAACAGAAAATAGGAAAGAGATGGTGATGTGTCCAAGCATCCCTCCCCTTCTTCTTCTGACTCCTTTCCTCACCTCTCTCTCCCCCCCCCCTCCTCTCCCTCTCCCTCTCCCTCTCCTCTCAACCCTTCACTCCACAAGTTATAAGTCGCAAGATGAAGTGATCTTGCAGAGATTATTACCTTGAGGCTTAATTAGCAGCAATAAACCAACCGGATCTCACAGCACTTACCTTGATGTTTACACTGCTGACGGCGCGTGTGACATGTTTATGAATTGTTATCTTTGTTATTATTATCTTTGTTGTCATCGTTATTGCTGTTGTTTTGGTTATTATCAGTATTGTTGTTATTGTTTTTGTTACGTTTATCATTGTTGCTACTCAAATCTGGATTTTTATTTACATCATTTTCATTACTAAGGGTATTATTCTTGTCTTTATCATTATCTTCATTATTAGTATTGTTTTTATTATCTATATATTTATATAAAGGTTGATGTCCATATCTCTCGCACTTGCCCTCTCTTTATCTCCTCTCTCTCGTTCTCCGTCTAGTTATCTCTCTCTCTCTCACTCTCTTTCGATCTCGTTCGCCTCTCTCTCTCTTTCTCTCTCTCTCCCTCTTTCTCTCCCTCTCTCTCTCTCTCTCTCTCTCTCACACACACACACACACACACAACACACACACACACACACTCCCCCTCTCTCCCCCTCTCTCCCCCTCCCTCCCTCCCCCTCTCCCTCCCTCCCCCCTCTCTCTCCCCCCCCCTCTCTCCCTCCCTCTCCCTCTCCCTCCCTCCCTCCTCCTCTCCCTCCCTCCTCCTCTCCCTCTCCCTCCCTCCTCCCAGCCAGCACGCATCACGGAGAAATTGCTTTTAATTGAGAGAATGATTGTGGGCTGGTCGTCAAAAGGCATGTTTCGTGCAGGAAGGAATCGGATCTCAGAATGGAAACAAAGGTTGCACTTTTATTTGCAACATATCTCTCGCTTGCATTCCTTCTTGATCTCTGTCTGTCTGTTTCTGTCTCTGTTTCTGTTCTTGTCTCTGTCGCTGTCGCTGTCGCTGTCTCTGTCTATGTTTCTGTTTCTGTCTCTGTCTTTGGCTCTGGGTCTGTCTTTGTCTTTGGCTCTCTCTCATTCTCTGTCTCTGTTTCTGACTCTGCTTCTGTTTCTGTCTCTGTCACTGTCTTTGTCTCTGTTTCTGTTTCTGTCTCTGCTTCTGTTTCTGTCTCTGTCACTGTCTTTGTCTCTGTTTCTGTTTCTGTCTCTGCTTCTGTTTCTGTCTCTGTCACTGTCTTTGTCTCTGTTTCTGTTTCTGTCTCTGCTTCTGTTTCTGTCTCTGTCACTGTCTTTGTCTCTGTTTCTGTTTCTGTCTCTGTTTCTCTATCTGTCTTTGTCTCTGCTTTTGTTTATGTCTCTGTCTCTGTCTCTGGTTATGTCTTTGTCTCTGTTTCTGTCTCCGTCTTTGTCTCTCTCTCTGTCTCTGTCCCTGGCTCTGTCTTTGTCTCTGTCTCTGTCTCTGTCTCTGGCTCTTGCTCTGTCTTTGTCTCTGTCTCTGGCTCTTGCTCTGTCTTTGTCTTTGTCTCTATTTCTGTTTCTATCTCTGTCTCTGTTTCTGTCTCTGTCTTTGGCTCAGTTTCTGTCTCTGTTTCTGTCTCTGTCTCTGTTTCTGGCTATGTCTCTGTCTCTGTCTCTCTCGCTCTATCTATCTATCTATCTATCTATCTGTCTATCTATTTCTCTATCTATCTCTCTCTATCTTTATCTATCTATCCCCCTCTCTCCCTCTCCTTCTCTCTCTCTCTCTCTTTCTCTCTCTCTCTCTCTCTCTCTCTCTCTCTCTCTCTCTCTCTCTCTCTCTCTCTCTCTCTCTCTCTCTCTCTCTCTCTCTCTCTCTCTCTCTCTCTCTCTCCCTCCCTCCCTTCTCTCTCTCTCTCTCTCTCTCTCTCTCTCTCTCTCTCTCTCTCTCTCTCTCTCTCTCTCTCTCTCTCTCTCTCTCTCTCTCTCTCCCCTTTCTCTCTTTCTTTCACTATACCTGTCGTCCAAGTTTACATAAATAACCCGACAAGTTATGTAGAAACTATATGTAACGTGAGCGCGCATGCAAATGAGAATTTATCTGTGCAGGTATATTTGTATGTGTGTGTGTGTGTGAGTGTGAGTGTGAGTGAGTGAGTGTGTGTGTGTGTGTGTGTGTGTTCGTATTTGTATGTGCGTTTTTGTGCTTATCCATGTGTATCTCTGTGTATATATGCGTGTATGTATTTGCGTGTCTGTATGTGTGTGTGTGTATGTGTTTGCGTGTGTGTGTGTATTTGCGTGTGCGTGTACGAGTAAGTATGTCCTCCCTTGCGAATGTTTGTGCACAAGTCTTTGTCTCTATAACTAACCTTGGTTGAACGGTACCTTGCATTTAGATCAGGACGAACAAACTGACTTAGTTCAAAACAGATTCACTTTGTCACAGATTTACAACAAACTCATCCTCTGATAAATGATAACAACAGTAATTACAGTAATTGCGAAAGGCGTTGTGATGATAACAATGATAACAGTATTAATGGAAGTAAAATTATTTATATCATGATGATTATAATGGTGGTGATTATGGGTGATGATGATAAGGTGTTAATGATATTGATAGTGTGGTGATGTGAAAATAGTATTGATCAGAGTTTTAAAGGAAGGGTGGTATTTGTAATAAGAGTAGGAATGATAGTTGCAATGATAGTTGCAGCGGTAAGTAATGGGAGTATAGTAGTAGTAGTAGTAGTAGTAGTAGTAGTAGTAGATGTAGTAGTAGTAGTAGTAATAGTAGTAGTAATAACAGTCGTATAGTAATACCATTATTTAAGTCACTATCACTATAACCATCACCATCACCATATATACGGATATAACAAACACCACTGTTAACGAATGCTATTACTGGCAATAACCTCTGCATAATGCAAGGACACTCTTTCCCTTTGTTGCAAAGTTCCCCTCGTCAATTGAGAAGGGAATCCAAGAAGGCGAGATATTGTTATGTAATTACAACGTCCTCATGTTGCTTTGTCATAGGAGTGTTAGAATGTGTCAGGAGTGTCAGAAGGTGTCAGGAGTGTCGCTTCCTAATGCCGTATGTACACAAGGTCGTGTTTTGAATCTCGCACTGACAAAGAAAGTACGGTATTAATATTGCAATTTGGCGGAGTCATTTGCATGATGATGTGACTGAATATTCAATGCTGTGTATACTAGACATATCTAATACAGTATATTAAGTATAACAAAGATAAATATCTCTCCTGAAGTATAACACAGCATACCAAAAATACTTGCCTAACACAGCATACCAAAAATACTTGCCTAACACAGCATACCAATAATACTTGCCTAACACAGCATGCCTAACACAGCATACCAGTCGTATATATTGTATGTATTGTACACAAAAACAACATAAAATCCCTATAACATAATATCGGAAATCATATATAATAGATTATTTATGATATATTACGTATGCTTTAAATAGCATACCCAATCATACCCACATAGAAATACCACATATTGATTAATTACAACATACCATGTGGGCTGTTATGATGTATGATGAACTGACAGCATATCAAGAAAATAAATCATAAGAAAATGAAGAAGAAGTAGAAGAAGAAGGGGAGGAAGAAGGAGAAGAAGGGAAAAAAAGGAAAATGAAGAAAAAGAAAAAAAAAGAAAAAAGAAAAAAAAATGAAAAGTAAGAAGAAGAAAAACAAATCAAAGTAAGAAAAAGAAAAAAACAGAAGAAGAACCGAAGATATAAAAGTATACATATATAGAAGAAGAATCAAAAGAAAAGAAAAAAAACGAATAACAACAAGAAAATAAGCAAAAAAAAAAAAAAAAAACGAAAAATTGAAAAAAAAAAATAAGATAAAAAGAAAAAAGGAAAAAAATCCGAAAAAAAATAAAAAAGAGATTAATAAAAAAAAAATAAAGAAGAAAAGCGAAGAGAGACCGAAACATAGGAAGAAGATCAGCGAGCCATGATAAAGCCAGTGAAACCAAAGATTAAAGTTACGTCAAAGAAATTGCACGAAATCACGGATATTTTTTTTTTTTTTTTTTCAGCCCCCGACGAGTGATAATCCTTTCAGATTTTTATTTCACTCTGCCTTTCAAAGTTATTGAAAGAGTAATGATTTTTCCTTTCGTTAAAGATGTGCTGTATTGTTAGAATGTTTTTTTTTCCCTCTCTCTCTCTCTTTCCCCTTTGTCTCTGTCTTTCTTTCTCTTTCTCTTTCTCTTTCTTCTCTCTCTCTCTCTCTCTCTCTCTCTCTCTCTCTCTCTCTCTCTCTCTCTCTCTCTCTCTCTCTCTCTCTCTCTGTCTCTGTCTCTCTCTCTCTCTCTCTCTCTCTCTCTCTCTCTCTCTCTCTCTCTCTCTCTCTCTCTCTCTCTCTCTCTCTCTCTTTCTCTCTCCTCTCTCTCTCTCTCTCTCTCTCTCTCTCTCTCTCTCTCTCTCTCTCTCTCTCTCTCTCTCTCTCTCTCTCTCTCTCTCTCTCTCTCTCTCTCTCACACACACACACACACACAAATCAAATCTCACCCTCTCTCTCTTTCAACCCATCTACCTCTCCCCATATCCATCTATATCTATCCATCTATCGGCATTCCTATCTCCCCCCCCCCTCCCACCCTCCCCCCTGCATTTTCCCTCTCTCTCTCTCATTCTCAGGATTAACCCGAAATCATGACTATCATTGCAGATAAAACGGTGAACTCATGAACTGTCATGAACATGCATGCGCTTACTTTAGCATTCTAGCATGAGGACACGAAGGGGTATTTTAGGCTCTGCTTAGTTGCAAGAAAGTGTGCTTTGGCAGTGCTTGCGACGTACCTTGGAAAATGTTCTTGATGAATTGTGGAAAAAAAATTATGATAATGAGGATGATGCAATGGTGATAAGGGAAATGACTAGAGCGCTAGTTATGATATTGATTATGATTTTGTTGAATATGATAATCATCGTTGTTGTTATTTTGATGATGATGATAAAAGTGATTCTGGTGATGATGATGATGATGATGATGATGATGATGATGATGATGATGATGATGATGATGATAATGATAATAATACTGAGAGGAAGATAGTGATAATGATAAATGATAAAAATGATAAAGGATGATAATGATAATGACAAAAATACTAACGATAATAATAATGATAAAGATAATTATAATGATAAAACAATACATAATTTAAAAAAATAATAATCAAACAAAAACCCAAACAGACAAACAAACAAACAAGAATACCAACAACCAAACAACACACGAAAACTACCAACGTGACAACAACTACCAACAAGTTTCTGACAACACCAAAACCCGGGACAACTTGTGCCACCAGGCGACCCTGACAACAGAGCAACTTCATATCTTAATTTCCCACAAGTTGCAAAGTTATCCTTGGGAATGTTGCGTGTTATCATCTTTTTGGGGTTGGGGAGGGGGTAAAGGGAGGAGGGTGGGGCGGTGTTAGAAAATGGAGATTTTTTAGAAATATTTTTTTTACCGGGTGTTAGCTTTTTTTTTTAAGGAAATGGTGGTTTTTATTATAGGGAGAAAATATTGTGTTAATAACCTTTATCTTGGGGGAAGGGGCGTAAGGGGGGGAGGGGGAGAGCCAAGTTAAAAGTTCGAGCGATTGAGGGGGGGGGGGGTGAAAATGGTAAAAACCATACTAGTGTAATTCTAGTGATACCAGAACAGTAGAAGTATTAGGAATAGTTATCAAACTTTTTTTCTTTGTTTTTAAGGGAGGGCGATGGGGTGGTGTTGCGTGTTCGAGAGAAGTGTTGACTTTGTTGACTTTGTGTTATTCTGGTGTTGCCATGGTGTTGTTATGATGTTGATGTGCAAGGAGTCGGTTAATATTTATATTCCTCTAAATCAATTTAGATATTAATTGAATATCACTTATCTAAAAAAAATATCTAATTATGATCATCTATCATTTATCGGCAATTTATTCATCTATCGATATTATTCATTATGTATCTATTATTCATATGCATATATTCTTTATTGATTTATTAATACTTATATCTACATTCATATTTATCTAATTCCATTCATATATCAATTCATCATAGCTGATATTCATACTTATTAAACTTAATCTATTATTTTTCAGTGAGAATTTTTTTCATTTATTTAGCTAACCGTTTGTTAATCATTCACATTAACAAACAAAGCTACTAATTATCCTCATAACAGACTAAAACACAAACCGTACATAAACACGTACAACAAACACCGCCAAATAATAATGACAATAGCTATGTTAATGACAGCAATATCTTATCTTTAGCATAGTAATCAAGGGCCTCGCACTTGTTGAATCAGCAAATTACGCGAAGCAATCCGTAACAGCGTAAATGATCCGGGAACTTGAGCGTGTCCATTCATGAGGTGTTTCCATTCATAGATTCCAGGTTTGTTTACGTTGGTATCTCCGAGGGAGGAAGGGGAGAGAGGGAGGAAGGGGAGAGAGGGAAAGGGGAAGGAGGGAGGTAAGGGAGGGGGGTTTGTGGAGGAAGAAGAAAAAGAGGAAGAGGAAGATATTGGAGGTGGTGAAGGAGGAAGAAGAAGGAGAAGGAGAAGGAGAATATGGATGAGGAAAAAAGGAAGAAGGAGGAGGAGGTAAAGAAGTTGAATAATGCGTAGGATGAGGAAGGGGAGTAAGTAAAAATGGAATAAAGAATATTAGACGGGGGAAAAAGTAAAATCAAATAAACACAAAAGGGAAATAAAAACAAACAAAAAGAAAACGAAAAGGGAGAAAGGAAGAAAGAAAGAAAACGAAGATAATTAGAAAAATAAAGATGAAGAAAAATAGAAACGAAAATTAAACAAGAAAAAAAAATAAAAGGAAAAGGAGGAAAGCAACAAAAGAAAAAAAATATAACCGGAAATATCCTTCCCTTCGAAGGCGCTTTTCCCGCCAAGAGAAAACCGACCAAAACGCTCTTGTAAAATGCGCCGTAACCACATATCAAACTGTATCCCTAGTTATCTCTCTGAGCCCTTTCTTTATCACGCTTTATCCCCCCCTCCCCCCCCCGTTCGCCCCATGGGAGATCGGCGCGGCAAAGCGAAAGGAAAAGGGAATTTGGGAAGGGAAGTAAGAAGAGAGGCGGCCATGCGCGGCGCTGCTGCTGCCATCTGTCGGGTTATTTTTCTATTGTTTTTCTTATATACTGTTTTTACTGATTTATATGTAACTACCGATATTGATATTTCTATCATTGATACGATGATACTACTACTACTACTACTACTACTACTACTACTACTACTGCTATTAATACTATTAAAACTACTACTACTACTACTACTACTACTACTACTACTACTACTACTACTTCTACTACTATTAAAACTACTACTACTACTACTACTATCGCTACTACTACTACTACTACTACTACTACTACTACTACTACTACTACCACCGCTACGACTTAATTTCATATAATTATATTCTATTAATAGGGACAGGATGGAAAGTCGGAAAGGGAAACGTAATATTAAATGGCTAAGGAGAGAGGAGAACGTGAGAGACGAAAGACAACAAGGGAGAGAGAGAAGAAAATGATGGAGGAAAAAGAGTGAGAGTGGATAAAAAGCAGAGAGAGAAAGAGAGAGAGAGAGACGGATGGAGAGAAGGGGAAGGAAAATTAGAATGAGAGAGAGAGA
>BOPN01000041.1:360421-362921 GCA_017312705.2 Penaeus japonicus
ATATATATATATATATATACATATATGTGTGTATGTATATATGCGTGTGTGTTAATGTATGTTTATATACTTCTAACAAAAATATTATTGCAAGATTTCATCTAAAACACTACATATCAGCATAACACCTTTTCTCAACATTTCACATAAACATCAATCCATCTTTCGGATCTGCATTGCCACAACGCAACTATTATCCTCTGAGATCACTTAGAGAGTTGCCCCGGAAACAAGTGAGCTGTTCATTGCAATTTAAGATATACTGATTTGTTATCTTGAATCTAACCGCTCTGTAAATCAATTGCAAACGATTTTATTATGACAGAACACAAACTTTTTCATGCGCTTGTGTGTTTCCACGTGTGTGTGTCTGAGTGCGTGTTTGTGCGTGTGTGTGTGTGTGTGTGTGTGTGTGTGTGTGTGTTTGTGTGTGTGTGTGAGTGTGTGTGTGTGTGTGTGTGTGTATGTGTGTTTGTGTGTGTGTGTGTGTGTGTGTGTGTGATGTGTGTGTGTGTGATGTGTGTGTGTGTGTGTGTGTGTTTGTGTGTGTGTGTGTGTGTGTGTGTGTGTGTGCGTGTGTGTGTGTGTGTGTTTGTCTGTGTGTGTGTTTGCGCGTGTTCGTGTGTATATGTTCTGTGAGTGTGTGTGCTGTATGCGTGTGTGTATGTATTTCTTTTCCTTGTTCATTTTGTCCCTCCTCCTCCTCCTTCTCCTTTCGCTCGGCCTTGACCCCTTTCCTCATTCTCTCCTTCCCCTCATACTCCTAACCCTTCCCTTTCCCTCACACTCTCCTCTCCCCTTGTTATCTTATCTCTCTCTCCTCCCCACCTTCATCTTTTCCTTTTCACTATCTACATCTCCCTCCCTCTTTCTCTCCACTTCTCTCCCTTTCCCTCCCTCCTTGCTCTTCCCTCGTTTACGCCTCTCTCCCTTCCCCTCTTCCCTTTTCTCCTTCTTTCAATCTCTTCGTTCTCTAATATCCTTTGTTTCCTTTTCTCTTTCCCCTCTTCCCTGGTCTCCCTTCTACCCCTTGCTCTTCCCCTCTCTCCCTTTCCCTTCCCCTCTTTTCTTCCATCCCCCATCTTCTCTCTCTTCTTGTTTTTCTCCTCCCTTCTCCTTTTCCCTCTTCCCCTCCCTTCCCCTTTACCCCTCGAGATCTCCCTCCCCTCTTCCCTTCTTTCTCTCTCTCCGCTTCTTATCCTCCCTCTCCTCCCCTCCCCTCTCTACCCCTCTTCCCCTATCCTCGCCTCCCCTCCCCTCTCCACCCATCTCTTCCCCTCTCTCCCTCTCCTCCCTTCTCCTCTCCTCCCCTCTCTCCCTCCCCTCCCTTCTCCACCCTCCCCACCCTCCCCTCCCTTCTCCACCCTTCCCACCACCGCGCCAACTCTCCCAGACTGGCCTCAAAAATGAAATGTACGTAAGGAGAAGAGAGAAGAAAATGGAATGAACGTAAGGAGAAGAGAGAAGAAAATGAAATGAACGTAAGGAGAAGAGAGAAGAAAATGGAATGAACGTAAGGAGAAGAGAGAAGAAAATGAAATGAACGTAAGGAGAAGAGAGAAGAAAATGAAATGAACGTAAGGAGAAGAGAGAAGAAAATGAAATGAACGTGAGGAGGAGAGAGAGGAGGAAGAGGAAGAGAAGAAGAGGAGGAGGATAGAGGAGAGCAAGAGAAAATGAGATGAAGAAAGCGAAAGAACGAAAGGAAGAAGGGAAAAAAGGGAGGAGAGAAAACGAAAATAAAGAAGGAGAAGAAGACGAATGATAGTGACAATAAGAAAGTAATAAGAACAAGAATGATGATGGTAAGAACAAAAAGGGAGATAGTGAGGGTTTAAAAGGGAAATATAAGAACTAAAGTAAGGAAAGGAAACCCTGGTAAGTTTGGCGGGAAATCCTAAGCCGATGCCGGTTTGTCTTTCTTCAACTATACTTATTTCGTTTCACTGAGGATATTTCTTCAACTTCCCAAATATTCTAAAATAACCGGGGATTCCTCCATAGCTGTTAATAATAATAATCGTTAATAGGAAAACCATACAGGAAAGATGAAGCAATAAAGGAGTGGTATTTTTGTTTGATCCAATTCGTATTCAATAGATGGCGTTAGTGCAGAAGGTTCAGTGCCATCTATTGGCTGATCTACGAACCATAGAAATATTCTATTCGAAATGCATTGATGAACTGAAAGCTTATTTTATACTATAAGAACTTTCAACCGCCATCAATTCCAACAATTATCAGTATTCACCCTTACAACGCTAATTACACTATAAGTTTGTAATTATTTATCATAACTTTATCAATCGTCTCCGGTTTGTCCCACATTCATTTGTTTTTCTTCTTCTTCTTCTTCTTCTTAATCATCATCTTCTCCTTCATCTCCCTCATCTTCTTCTTCATCCTCATCCTCATGTTCTTGTTCTTCTCCTTCCTTTAAAATAAAGAGAAGAGTACATTTGGAGAATAAAAGGGAAAAACGAGGAATGAGGAAAAGGAG
>BOPN01000041.1:367921-375421 GCA_017312705.2 Penaeus japonicus
TACAATCTCCGGAATCAAATATTACCCAATTACTTCGTGTAAATTGGCGAAGTGGCCTCTGTCACGTGATTGTGGTTTGGGTCTCTCTTCCCCGCAGGTCACGTGAGTGCGTGATGAAACCTGGATTAACTCTCTGACGGATGGATCAATGAAGTCGTCAATTATTCAATCTGCACGTCAATTATGTGTGTTGTCGCCGATATACATGTTACTTTAATCAGGAAGCCAAACCGCTGAACTGTTCTTCAATTCGTTTTTAATCTCTATTGCATTAAATAGATTTAAATATGGAGTTTACAGAATATGGAACACATAAATAGACGCCTATGTGAGAAAGAGCAGCCGCCCAAAACAAGGCGGAGCAACGCCACCTATGAGCCGCCAACCGAACCTGGGTATCCCACCGTCTTCCCTCGCCCCGCCATCGTAATTTGTCCACGATTATTATTATTTGTTTACAAGTATTAATTTATGTTTTCTCTAGTTTGTACCCTCGGATGGAGTAATAAACGAGTCCCCCCCACCCACCCCCCCACCTACCCCCTCACACACACCAACACTCAAGAGGCTCAGAGGTTCAACAAGAAGGATTACTCTTTTAAAAGAACTTGCCGCGTCCGAGCGAGCGAGGCGCTGTGCTGGAACCGCCCCCGGGGTCCTTCTCGAGCAATCTCCGAACCTCACGTTGCTGCCTCGGGTCATCCTGGCGCGGAATTTAAGCTTTGTATAATCTTGCATCTCACGGGGATGTTTTTCTAGGGTTTCTCGCTAGGGTTCTAATTACCGAAAAAAAAGAAAAAAAAATTAGAGTGATTTGGCAAAGGGGGATGGTCGTCGTTCACATTTTTAGGGGGGACATCATCCACCCGGCTGAGATTTGATCCGGGGAAAGGAATCGGCGATATCTGGTAGCGATGACGGATCGGTGTCAGTCTCGCCGTTTGAGAGGAGGACTTGCCTTCTCTCAGCTTTATTTGCTTCTTCCTATGCTTCTGGTCTTCTTCGTGTTCTTTTTTTTTCTCTTATTTTCCCCTTTAAGTGTTTGTTCTCCTTCTTTTTCTTCTTCTTCCTCTCTTCCTTTCTTTCTTCAATACTACTACTTCTGTTTTGTCTTCTACTTTTATTTCTTCTTTTTCCTCCTTTTTCCTCCTTCCTTTTTTTTTCCAGTCATCCTCTTCCATTCATTCTCCTCCTGCATCTGCTCCTCCTCCTCCTCCCACTCTACCTCCTCCTCCTCCTCCTACTCTACCTCCTCCACCTCCTCCTCCATTCCTCCTCCTCCTCCTCCTCCTTTTCCTCCTCCTCCTCCTCCTCTTCCTCCTCCTCCACCTTTTCCACCTCTTCTCCTCCTCCTCCCTTTGCCGCTTCTTCCTCCCCTTATTCCCCACCCTTTCCAGAGCTCCGAGGCAATTCAATCATCTGTCTCCTTCCCGACGGGCGCGGCCGGGAAGGGCGGGGACATGCATGCTGGCCGGGGTCCCTGACGCGGGAGATGGATTCCAGGGGAGGGAGGCCAGGCTGATCCCTGCGCGCGCGCACGCACACACGTGAAGGATTCATGCTGAAAAAAAGGGAAACACGAAAACACACGAATATGCCGAAGGCCCTTTCGCTTTACTGCTTCATCGTGTGTGTATATATGTATATATATATATACATATATAACGCTTCCTTTCCAAGTAATTGGAAAAGAAAACTTAACTTGTGCTTTTTTTTTTTTTTTGATGGTGTTTATTTTCACTGTATTTCTATTTCTTATTTAGTTTTTGCCTTGTGTGAAGATTTGGGGAAGATTTTATACAGAGAGAGGGAGAGAGAAAGAGAAAGAGAGAAGGAAATAGAGAGAGAAAGAGTGAGGGAAAGAGATAGAGAGAGAGGGGGGGGGTGGAGATAGAGAGAAAGAGAGAGGGAGAGAGAGAAATAAATAGAGAGAGAGAAAGTAAGAGAGAGTGAGAGATAGAGAAAGCGAATGTGAGAGAATGTGCATGTGTGTGAGAGACAGAGACACACAAATGAGATTGAGACTGAAAGAGAGAGAGAGTGAAATTGAGACAGAAAGAGAGAGCGAAAGAAGGAGAGAGAGAGAGAGAGTGAGACTGAGACAAAATGAGAGAGATAGAGAAAGCGAGTGTGAGTGTATGTGATAGAGAGAGAGAGAGTGAGAGTGTAAGAGTATGTGTGTATGTGTGTGTGTGTGAGAGAGAGGGAGAGTGTGTATGTGATAGAAAGAGAGAAAGAGAGTGAGGTTGAGACAAAAATAGAGAGCGAAAGAAAGAGAGAGAGAGAGAGAGAGAGCGAGTGTGAGAGTGTAAGTGTGTGTTTATGTGTATGTGATAGAATGAGAGAAAATGAGTGAGGTTGAGACAGAGAGAGAGAGAGCGAGAGAGAGAGAGAGAGAGTGAGATTGAGACAGACAGAGAGAGAGAATGTGATAGAAAGAGAGAAAGTGAGTGAGATTGAGACATAAAGAGAGAGAGTGAGAGAGAGAGAGAGCGTGTGTATGTGATAGAAAGAGAGAAAGTGAGTGAGGTTGACACAGAGAGAGAGAGAGAGAGAGAGAGTGTATTTGATAGAAAGTAAGTGAGATTGAAACAGAAAGAGAGAAAAAGAAAGAAATAGAAGAAAGAGAAAAGAGAGAGAGAGAGAGAGAGAGATTGAGACAGAAAGAGATAGAGAGACAGAGAGAGAGGGAGAGAGAGAGAGAAAGAAAGAGAGAGTAAGAGAGAGAGAGGGGGGGGGGAGAGGAGAGAGAGGGAGAAAGAGAGAGTGAGAGAGAGAGAGAGGGGGGGGAGGGAGGGAGGAAAAGAGAGAGAAGGAGAGAGAGTTAGAATGAGGGAGAAAGAGAGAGGAGAGAGAGAGAGATTGAGACAAGGAGAGAGAGCGTGTAACGTTGTTTAATATTTTCCAGCTTTATAATTATTTTGATCTATCAAACCATTTACATTAAAATAATTAGCATTATTGTTACTATTACTTTATATATTTTCCTTATCATTACTGTTATTATTGTCATTATCACCATTATAACTATTATCACTATTACCATTATCATTATTATTGTCATTATTAACATCATTATTATTTTTATAGTAGTAGTTTCATTATTTTTATTTTCATCATTACCATTTCAATTATCATTAACATTATCATTATCACTATTAGATTTCTCCTTATTCTTCTTGTCATTTTTGTACTAACATAAGCAGTAATAATAGCTATGTTATCTTCATATATATTTTTATCAACCCAGCACCCAAAATGTACAATTACTCGTTAACAGACGAATTCTCAAACACTGGCGCGATACAGCCTGCCAATGAACTTTAAACATAACAAACAAAAGTTCGTTTAATGTTACGAAAACAATGGTCTGAACAGTAAATGCAGATCGCAAAAACAACATGAATTTACGTAAGTTTAAAAGTATATATATATTTCTAACCGTTTAACCTCCCGCGAAAGAAAGAAAAAAAAAAAAAGAACAGCGACGGTTGACATTCTGGGAGACGAATATTCTTTTGTCGTTATGTTCAATCGGCCTCTAATGAAGAAAAGAAGAAGAAAAAAAAATTGTTTTCCTGTTGCCTCAAAATCCTTAACTGCAAAGACCAACTTGAAGGCGGTGGCTGTCTCTCGCTTGAAGAAAGAAAAATGACATGACACAAATTCATTCTCTCTTGTTTACATTTTTAAGCCGCCATTTCGCAACTTTCCCGCCAAAATTTTCGAGGTAAGACTGAGAGATTTAAAGGAATTCGTTTTCTTCAAATGATCGAACGATTTAATTTTTATCTAAGGACGAAGAGATTCAAATTACTCGGTTCTTTTTTAAGTTAAAGAGATTAGAATAGTTTTTAAATCTAGGATGGTGAGATTATTTTAACTTTTTTTAGAACTAAGATCTTTTTATATGGACGGCGATTCTATTCACAGTTTTAGGAACGAAATGGTATCTTTTTAAAGAACCAAGAGATTCTGGTCACGTTTTTAGGCGACTACGAGATTTTAATTGCTCGTTTTGCAACACCTGGGAGATTAAAATGAATCGTTTTTAGGAATATGAGGTTCAAATTGCAGGGTTTTTCCTTCTAATTACTAAATCTAAACGGAGAAAAGGTATAAAGGAGACTGAATATCTTTAACAGCGATGTATTTAGAGATGTATATTGAGATATCTTTTCGATTATAATATTCTTCAGAAATTTATTTATTTCTGTGAAACGATTGTAATGGAAACGCGTCTAAATACATCATTTGCGTTGTTAAAGATATTCAGTCTCATTCATACCTTTTTCTATGCTAGTTTCCAAGAGCTCTGAATGACTGTCTTTTCAATGAGATTCTACTCTACCGTAATGACTATGAGAATCTAATTAGCCTTTTTTATGTAAAACGATATTTTGATGACTCGTTATTTCTCTTCTTTTCTTAATGACTACGAGATTTTAAAGACTTTAGGAATGCATGGACTGTACAGGATCTGTTATTGAATATCCTTCTAAAACTTACCTATCTTTTGTTTGTCGAGTTTGTTGTTTGCGAATAGGGGAAGTTTTCTTGTTCTTAGTACCTCCAGTTGCTTTAATATTCCGGTTTGATTGTAGTTCTTGTTTCGGGTGGTAGTTTGTACTTTTTTATATAGTTCTTGTTGATACTGTACATGTTTTTTTCTGTTTTTTTCTATCTTAACACGCACCCGTCTTCGTTTCTTGTTTACACGTTTTAGTGGCTGCATATATCTGGAACTGTTCTATTGTTTGTATACCCTTGCTCTTGTTACAAAGGATTCTTACTTACACACTACAGCTGTTGAGTGATCAGTGTGGTGCAATAAAGTTATATGATCAGCTATAAACTATGTAAGAGGATTTAAACATTTGAATCTCCCTTAACAAGCTACGAGTTTAATATTTGTTATGTCTTCACACACATACACACGCCATAGTCAAAATGAAAGCAACCTCACACATTCAGATAAAACTTCGTCATATTCACTTCTAGAGGTTAGACACTGGTACAAACGCAACGTAAATATTCCCTTTCTATAAAGCTAACTTAGTAATGATACACAGTATAATGAGAACTCATGTCAGATGCAGCAGGTGTACCAAGGTCGTCTCCTGGGAATGACCTTCGGAGTGATATGAGTACATCTGTCGGTTATAACATGTGTGCGTCTCACGTTCGCCTTGATATTAATTAACATGACCCAGTCTAGGAGCAAAATGGTATAATTAGGAGAGTTAAATTGCATGATTTGGGGAGTAAAATGATGTTATTTGGGGAGCAAAATGATGTTATTTGGGGAGTCAAATTGACATTATTTGGGGAGTAGAATGGCCTCCGTTTGAAGCGAAAAAACTAGTAGCGAAATTTTGTTTAGAAGTTTAAAACTTCAGATTTAAAAGTAAAACATCCAATATTGAGAAGTTAAATGACCACATTCTAAAAAGCGACCAAATCTAAGAGTTAAAAAGCCACACTCGAAATTTAAAAAAAAGCCAAGTTTAGGAGTAAAGATGACCATATTTAGAAAAGAAAAAAACACATATGTAAGCTAAAAAGACCTACAGTTAGAAGTAAAACTAACCAAAGTTAGAATTCAGATAACTAGGTCTTCATGTTCTCTCTGATCTCTGGACTTGTTAGACATGAAAAAAAAATATATTTTTTACGTATGCTAATATCGTTACCTTTTCATCATCTCATGTCTCTTTTTTCACTGATGGAAAACGAATTGAAATTGTTGGTTGAAAGATGATTCATTTATGTTGCATTTTCTCTCTTAATTTTTCTTAATTTTTGTATCAATTTTTTTTTTTTTCCCTTTTACTTCTTATTCGTGTTTTATCATTGATATTGATTATGAGTCACCACTGTCGTCATGAATGTCATCATCATTAATATTACGGTTCCTGTGTTATTGGTTGCGTAATCATGGCAGGAATAATGATTGTTGTAGTTAATCTTTTTTTCTTTTTTTTTATCGTCACTAGTATTACTGCCATCGTTGTTATAAAAAAAATACTCTTTAGTCCTTTCCCTCACTCTCCCCCTCCCCCTCTCCTCTACCTTTACCCCTACTACCCCTTCCCCTCTTCCACATCCCCTCCCCTCCCATACCCCCTTCTTCCTACCCTCCACTCCCATTCCCCATATCCCTCTCCTTCCCCCCACCCCCTACCCTCCTTCCCCCTTCCTCCTACCCCACTCCCTCCCCCTCCTACCCCACTCCCTCCCCCTCCAACCCTCTTACTCCCATCTCCCTCCCTACCCTACCCTCCCCACCCCCTCCCCTCCCTACCCAACCCCACCCCACCTCCCTCTCCCCCTCCCTGACCCCCAAGATGCTGATTCAAGCTCGACAGGAAAGAGCAAACAAAGTTACCCCGGCTCTTACGTCCAGCCGCGAGTGCGTGCTGATCCCGCTCGCCAGCAAGGTCATTCCGTTGCACTTCGGTCATCAGGTCGAGGCACGTTGCAGCTGTATGAGTCGCCGTGAAGAGCCGTTTCTCGTCGAGGAGTGACCGAGAGAGAGAGAGCTAAGGGTGGGATACTTTATGTCGTTACGGATGGGGAGTTGGGTGGAAGGGGAATACGTTTTTAGCATAAACAAAAACAATAAATAAATAAATAGATAAATAAATAACAAATTAAAAAAAGGAAAAGTCAGTGGATATTAATCTGGGTTAATAGGATCGAGCAATTTATGATAATAAAAAAATAATAAAACCAATTCGAAAACTACTTGTTAGAAATGGGACTATGGAAGTTAGATCTATTTGAGTGTAAGCGGTGGCGCTGAAATCGCCCCTCGTGCCTGTCAACGTGACTAGCTAGGCATGTGACCTGGCATATGACATCAGCTTATGATTCTGTGACTGCAGCCTTAGCAGGACGAGGTGGGGGAGGGGGAGGAGGAAGGGGAAGGAGGGGGAGGGGCAGGGGGGGGGGGGAGAGGTGCGTATCAATGAGGATTGCAGTAGTTTTCTCCGTCGAGAGGTTTGTGTCTCGGCTGTTGTGTTTTATGGTTTTGTTTGTGGGAATTTGTCTTGCATGTGAGTACACATAAAGGACATACATGCACGTACAAGCGACACACACACACACACGTATATATATAAACACACACGCACACACATATACACACGAATGGCAAGGTTTCCCACTGAAATCTAAATATGAACGTAAAAATATTTCTCCAAGAACTCGACTCATGCCTGTCGTCCATAACACAACCTGCATTTAGGGCCTATATTGCAACCTGTATTTATTCCATTCTGGCAAGTGGCAGATCTCTAAAACACACCAGTTTTTACCTGAATTATGCGAAACCTTCGGACTGTGTCACTTGCACCGTGTCATAAAATAATCATGGAGTGTGTATCTCACTAAAAAAGAATAAAAGAAATGACTTGGGATGAAAAGAGATAATTATTGAAATTAGGCCTGGGGAACAATATAGTGTCTTTTTTTTTTAACACTCTTTCTCCCTCTTTT
>BOPN01000041.1:382921-385421 GCA_017312705.2 Penaeus japonicus
TATTTTTTTGAATACAGTTAAGCATGCTATATATTGTGTCATAACCCATGTCTGCACCAATGGTGACACGGACTCTGAGCTTTGACTGCATGATAAGAAATGAACAAAATATATAATTGCGACCATCACCTGTTCCTCTGACCTACGATTATAAAGGAGATAATATGTATGACTCTTTTAAAATATGGGCAAAGTAGGGCCTAAGGGGAAAGCAGGGGTGATGTGTGAATCACTTCCTCCATGAATTATGAAACTAACTTAGCTTCCTTGTTTTATTTGAATATTTTCACCATTTCTCACTTCTATTTATTTTGCTCAGTGGAAGATTTGGCAAAGATCTAGCATATATAGGAGGTAGAGATGAGGAAAGACAGAGAGAGAGAGGAGAGAGAGAGAGATAGAGAGAGAGGGGGAGAGAGGGGGAGAGAGAGAGAGAAGAGAGAGAGAGAGAGAAAGGGGGGAGAGAGAGAGAGAGGGGGGGAGGGAGGGAGACAGAGAGAGAGATAGAGAGAGTATATAAGAACACAAAAAAGAGGAGAGAAAGAGAGAGATTGGGAGAAGGAAGAGAAAGAAGCAGAGGGAGAGAGAGGAGTAAGGTGAGATAGAAAGAGGGAGAAAGGAGGAGGTCGGAGAAGGTTGAAGAGCAGAGAGATAGAGAGAGGTTTAGGATCGCATTGTAGAGAGAGAGAGAGACCGACATGAGAGAGAAGCAGAGAGCATGACAGGTTAAAGAGAAGAGTCTGGAGAGCATAAGAGAGAGCGGTAGAGAGAGAAGGAGAAGGTGGAGTGATGGTGAAAGAGAGAAAGGAGGAGACGAAGTTAGAAAGGAGAGAGAGAGAGAGAGAGAGAGCGGAGAGGGCAGGTAAAAGGGAGAGAGAGAGAGAGAGAGAGAGAGAGTGTGGGCAAAAAGGGATGCTAAGGTTATGTTTTGTTTGAGGCTGAGACAGGAGAGAGAGTGGTTGCATTTGATAGAAAGAGAAAGTGAGATACTAAGTTAGAAAGAGAAAGGGAAAGAGAAAGAAAGAAAGAGAGAGAGAGAGAGATTGGAGACAGAAGTGAGAGAGAGAGAGATAGAGAAAGATAGAGTATATACAGAGCTATATGAAAGTAGAGACAAAGATAGGAGTTGTTATATAGAGATAAATAGAGAAGTAGAGAGAGTGCAAAAGAGTGAGATAGAGAGAGGAATAAAGATAGGAGAAAGAGAGGAGAAAAGAGAGAGAGAGAGAGAGAGAGGGAGAAAGAGAGAGAGAAGGGGAGAGAGAGAGAGAAGGAGAGAGAGAGAGAGAGACGAGAGTGAGAGTGGTATTGATAGTAAGTGAGAGGAAAAGCGATGAAAAAAAACAGAAAGAATAAGTGCTGTTATAGAGAGAGAGACGAGACGTTATGGAAAGAGAGAGAGAGAGAGAGAGAGAGAGAGAGAGAGAGAGAGAGAGAGAGAGAGAGAGAAAGAGAAAGAAGAGAGAGAGGGGGAGCAGGAAAAGAGAGAGAGAGAGAGGAGAGAGAAGAGAGAGAGAGAGGAGAGAGAGAGAGAGAGAGAGAGAGAGAGAGAGAGAGAGAAAGAAGAAGAAGAAAAAGAGAGAGTTGGATAACGTTACGAATATTTTGAGTTTATAATTATCTTGAATATTTGCTCATGCTGATCTATTGTTTTATTTGCTATCCAAAATAATTAGCATTATTGTTACTATTACTATATCTATTACTTTATTATTGTCGTCATTATTATTACTTATTATTATTTCGCTCATATACTTCGTGAATATCTATTATCACGTCATTTTAATTATCATTATTAGTAAACACACTATCACCTCTTTAGTTTTCTCGATTTTTTTCTTGTCATTTTTTGAATAATATGAAGTAATAATAGCTATGTTATCTTCTTATATATTTTTATCAACCCAGCACCCAAATGCACAATTACTCGTTATCGACGAATTTCAAATTAATTGCTTATTGTTAATGGCTAATATCGAACTTTAAACATAAATAAACAAAAGTCGCCTAATGTTAAAACAATGGTCTGAACAGTAAATGCAGATCGTAAAAACAATTAGAATTACGTGGAAGTTTAAAAGAATATGATATTTCTAAACTGTTTAACTCCGGCGGAAAGAAAAAATAAAAAAAAAGAACAGTTTTGATTTCATTATATTCTGGATGAATATTCTCTTTTTGTCGTTATGTTCAATCGGCCTCAATAAAGAAAAGAAGGCTATGCCCATTTGTTGCCTCAAAACCTTTAACTGCAAAGACCAACTCATATGGTGGTTGTCTCTCTCGCTTGAAGAAAGAAAATGATACACAAATCTATCTTCGGTTTACATTTTTGAAGTTTCGCCATTTTGCAACTTCCGCCAAAATTTTTCGATAGTAAGCACTATAGATTTAAAGGAATCATGTTTTCTTCACGACTGAACGATCGACTTATCTAAGGACTAAAGATTCAACATCTGTGTTCTTTTTTTTTAAGTTACATGAGATTAATAGTTTTTAA
>BOPN01000041.1:402921-410421 GCA_017312705.2 Penaeus japonicus
GGAGTGTGAGCACTGAGAACCAACCAACCCACCTCTCTCGCTCACTCGCATTCACGCTAACTTTCTCTCTATGTCAATAAACACTTTGTGCTCTTCGAGAACCGGAAGTCTTTTCTACGCTTATGTCTTATGGTTCGTCTCCATCCATTTCATAAAAGGTCGCTTTAATCTCAATGCGAGGACTGGTTTCCATGGCAGTATATACCCCCCCACCCCACCCCACCCCACCCCAGTTTATCTTCCTGTTCCTGCAAATAGCTTTTATCATAATCATAATATTTTCCAAGTCCTCCCATCAATAATAGTTATTAGAATCCACTCTATCTCTTCTCTTTTCACTATTTCTCGTTGTTTTTAACGTTTATCTTTATTATCCTCACTTCTCCCCGACCTCCTTCTGTCCATCTACTTATCATTCTATCCATTTGCATATCTATCTACCCACCTATCCCTCTATTTCCCTCTTAACTCAGCGTTTAACCCCTTGACCGCCATCCTAAACCTCTGACGTCATTCTGTGTATCTCTGACGTCACAAGGGCAGCTGGGACTCAAGCACTGAGCATGTACCAAAAAAAAAAGAAAAAAAAAAGAAAATATAAACCGTAACCCACGAACATCTAAAAGTGCTTTTTGTTGCCGCCATAACTTTAATGCAATGTTGTTGTTGTTTTTTTTTCTCTCTCTCTATCGCTGTGAACGATTGTTGTCAAAATAGGTTAGTTTAGAAGGAATTGCTCTGAGATCGTTTTCTTGGAATTCGAAATGAGACGCTTTGATCCCACTCTTACTTTATCGGTTTTGCTTTTTTTCATGAAGAACTACGCAAATATTATCAATATATATATATTTCTTTTCAACCGATCTTATCTGTTTTCAGCCCACCGTAATTAGCTTTTGAAGAAATAAAAGACCTGTTAACACCGAGTACTCTTTATTTCCGAGTTGTAAAGCTGACTCGTTTTGCTTTTGTTTTCCCGCCAAAACCCGATCGAATTCCCCTTTGTGGAAATGTCCAGATATCTTTTGTGAAAATTGCCGACTAATCCATCCCTTGTCTTAATGAGTCGGTCTTTTAAAGCGAAAAGACAAGGGAAAGGGAATTTCGTCTGAAGAAAGTGACGCTAATTCGAGAGAACTTGACACGCCAAGTGATGTAGGAAAATTGATTTAACTTTCGGTGGCAGTAAATGGTTTGCGTGCGTAAGAAAGAGGATAGAGAGAGAGAGGAGAGAGAGAAAGAAAGAGAGAGAGAGAGAGAGAGAGAGAGAGAGAGAGAGAGAGAGAAAGAGAGAGAGATGAAAAGGAAGAGAAAGACAAATAGAAAGAGAGAGAGAAATAGGAATAGAGAGAGACGGAAAGAGAAAAAGACAGAGGCAAGCTGAAACAGAGAGAGAGAGAGATGAAAAGGAAGAGAAAGACAAATAGAAAGATATAAATAAACAGGAATAGAGAGAGACGGAAAGAGAAAAAGAGAGAGACAAACAGAAACAGAGAGAGAGAGATACAGACAGACAGACAGACATCAAAGGATCAAAGAGACCGGTGGTTTTCATAGGCCCGTAAAAAAAGGAATTCCTGATACACTTTCCAAATACGGCAGTTGCGTCCAGTCTCTATAGTGAATGACAATTAAGTATCTTTACGAATAAATAAATACGCGAGGTCTGTGCCTGAGGGAAGCATCACCTGCAAATCTAAAATACATTAATCAAATATGCATCATTTAGTAATTTTCATATTCATGGTAATATGTACATCTGTCAATTTATTAATTCATTCAGTCTCTCATTTACATATCTATCTATCTATCTTATTAGATCTGAACAAGGGTGTGCGTGTAATGAGCAATTTTTGTTTTCCCAAAGACATAACCGAACTAAGACAACACCGCTACAGTAAATATATTTATTACCTTCTTATGAAACATCTTCTTGAAAACACGCATCAATAACACACATCATTATAGTTTGGAAAGATGTTTAGTTCTGACATATTCTAGTTTCCCTCTTTTGGGAGATGGGGACTTGAATGCATCTTAACGAAGCAAGATCGTATTTTGCGTGAGCTAGTAAGCTCATATGTAAGATCCTATGTAAAATCGTATGTAAAATTGTATGTATTTGCGGTACATAGCGATGGCCCAAAGGTAGAATGTCCTATGTGGTAATACCTTATACTCTCGCTTTAAAAAAAAATGGATGAACAGGGAGAAAGATTGAGAGAGAGAGAGAGAAAGAGAGAGAGAGAGAGAGAGAGAGAGGTGGAGTGAGAGAGAGAGAGAGAGAGAGGTGGAGGTATGAGAGAGGAGAGAAAAGGGGGAGCCGGATGATTGAGAGAAAGAGAAAAGAGAGGAGGAGAGAGAGAGAGAGAGAGAATAACAGAGATACAAAAAAAATCTATAAAAAAAACATCACCTATCCATCATGATAGCTTTCTCAACAACATTGGTTCCGATAGATCACTCCATCGAGACTCCATCATTATAACGATCCTCTGTCATTTAGCAAGAGGTCAGCCTCACGCAACTTCATCTCTAATGCTACACAGTGCGTCTGTTTTCCATCCATCCGAGGGAAGTGAGTTCACTGAAGTGAGTCTGAGGTGTGAGTTTTGTAGGTGTGTGAGGTGACTCGATTGAGGTGAGTGTCTGAGATGAGTCTCTCGTATGAGGTGAGTGTCTGAGATGAGTCTCTATTATGAGGTGAGTGTCTGAGATGAGTCTCTTGGGAGTGAGTCTTGTAGGAGTATGAGCTGACGTGAGTTGACTCGTATGAGGTGAGTGTCTGAGATGAGTCTCTTAGGAGTGATTTTTGCAGGAGTGTGAGTTGACTCGATTGAAATGAGTGTCTGAGATGAGTTTCTCGTATGAGGTGAGTGTCTGAGATGAGTCCCTCGTGTGAGATGAGTATTTGAGATGAGTCTCTCGTATGAGGTGAGTGTCTGAGATGAGTCTCTCAGGTGAGTCTTGTAGGCGAGTGAGTGTGAGATAAGGCTGACTAAGTTGAGTAGATTGAATGAGTATCTAAGTTGAGAGTCTTTGAAGAATGAGTAACAGAGGCGAGTCTCTTCGTGTAAGTATCTCGACTAAATGAGTGTTGGGAAATGAGTGGCTTGATGAGTCTATGAGTTAGTTTAGGTGAGTTTTTTTTAGCTGAGTCTGCGCTTGGCAGGTACCACATGTGTATTAAATTTATATCAGTTACCATTTATTAGTGTCATTTGGTTAATGTTGCGTTATGATAATGATGATAATAATGATACGGATAATAGTCATGATAATGATGGTAGTAATAGTAATAATAATGATGATGATGATTATAATAATGATATAATAACAATAAAGATAATAACAACAATAATGATAATAATAATAGTAACAATAACAACAATGATAATGATAATGCTAACACTACCAATAATAACAACAAAGAGAAGAATCAGAAGAATATCCTTCAACATTATCCTTCACTGAGGCTTCTTCCTTCACGCGATCCTGCAATCCCTAGAATCCCGCGACCTTCAAAGGCCAACGTCTTAGGAGCATGATCTGGTAAGGACAGTTCGATCTTAGTATTTCTGGTTACGTAAGGAGGTCTTTTCACGCATTCAGCTGGCCATTTTATTGAATGTTAAGGCGTGGTCGTGACGCTTACATTCACACACACACACACACATACACACATACACACACTCACACACACATACACACACACACACACACACATACACGCACACACACATACACGCACTCACACACACACACACACGCACATATATATATATATATATATATATATATATATTGGATTTCATGTTTTTTTCTATGTAAAGATGTGTTTATAACGTTTATGAAATGGTCTTGGGTTTCATGTCTTAATTTTTTTTTTATGTAACGATGTGTCTAAATTTGCTTTAAGATTGTCTTGTGTTTCTTGATGTCTTGTTTTGAATTTAAAGAGGCCTCATTTAATGGCTATGAAATTATCATAGGTTTCGTGACGTTTATGCTTGTAATCTGAGTTGAAATTGGTTTGATATGTTCAAATATCCTCAAATGACATTTTTAATTTGTCTTGACTTTTCACCTTCTCAAGACATTCAAGGAATTACCAGAGGTTTTAGCAACCTTTTAAACACATGTGTATTAGTTTTTTTTTTCTATTTCTCTTTGTATCATCACATATTTCCTCTGATGTTTGTTTGTTTGTTGTTTTATTTATTTATTTTGTATCCTCTGTATCATATCTTTTGGTCTCCAGTATATAAAGACAGCTTTTCATCACCAATAATTTCAGTTATTGCTATGATTAAGGAATAATCCAGAGTGATAAAAAAACCTGATGCATCCTCGTTCTATAACGAAAACCCATTAAACAAAATAAAAATAAAATAAAAATAATAATAAAAAAAAAAAAAAACATTCATCTTACTTCAAACTCCACCATACACACTGTATCCCTTTTTTTTTATCCTCGCTCGTTTTCAAAACCTTACCCGCCGTTTACACCCCTCAACCTCCATCTCTATCTACCCGTCTATCTACCCATCTACCCACTCCCTCGGGTCGTGCAATAAGTTGATGACTCAGGAACACAGGATGAGAGAGACAGACCTTCAATTTTCTAACCCGTGGCTTGTCTCCTACGGGTATTTTATCTTCGGGTCTCGGTTCCTCTTCCCTCTTCGTGCCTCTTGGTTCGTGTTTTTTTTTTTTTTTTCTTTCTTTCTTTCTTTCTTTCGGGTCTTTGGTTCTTCCTTTTTTTTTGTTTCTTTCTTTTTCGTCTTTTTTTTTCTTCGTCTTCTCTTCGTTTTGATTTTTTATCTTCTCTTTCTTCTTCTTCTTCTTCTTCTTCGTCTTCTCTTCGTTTCGATTCTTCATCTCTTTCTTCTTCTTCTTCTTCGTCTTTTCTTCGTTTCGATTATTCATCTCTTTTTTTTTTCTTCTTCGTCTGCTCTTTCTTTTCCTATTTTTTTTCTCTCTTCTTCTTCGTCTTTTTCTTTTCTCTCTTTCTTCCTTTTACCTCTTCGTTTAACCCGTTTTGTTTCTCTCTTTTTTTGTCTTTATTTCTATATTCGTTTCTCTGCTTGAATATATATTTTTGTGGAAATCTTATTAATTGTCGTATTATCAACGACGATTTTATATTTCTTCCCTTTTATTTGCAATGCTTCTTTTCCCTTTTTTCTTCTTATTTTCTTTTCTGCTTCTTCGTTCTTATTTTTCTTCTGTTATTTCTATTCATATTCGTACTCCTACTCTTCCTACTTCTACTACTATTATTAATCCTTCTTTTTTCTTCTCCTCCTCCTCCTCCTCCTCCTCCTCCTTCTCCTCCTCCTCCACCTCCACCTCCACCACCTCCTCCACCTGCACCTCCTCCCCCCTTCCTCCTCCTCCTCCACCTCCACCTCCACCTCCACCTCCACCTCCACCACCACCTCCACCTCCACCTCCACCTCCACCTCCACCTCCACCTCCACCTCCTCCTCCCCTTCCACTATCCCTTCCATCCCTCATCCCTACGCCATATTGTGCCGCCCTTCATTCAGAAATATGACTCACTTCCTGAAGGTTGCGGGGACGATCCGAAAACAGAAGCGATAGAGTGGAAGACGAAGGAGACGAAGAAGAACATAGAGAAAGAGGGAATGGAAGAGAGACGTAAATTACAAGATAAGAGAGGAGAGACACACAGACTGAGATGGGGGGGGGGGGGGACGATATTAAGGCACAGCTAGAATAAATACGTAATAGCAAAAAGTCGCCAGCGAAGATCCTTAGTTTAGAATTTACATCACGTCTTACAGCGCTGCCGCTTCTGCTCGGAGCGACGGCGCTGGAGCTTGTGCGGCGTTGCCGACCTCCGACTCACTCCCGCCCTCCCTCCCTCCTTCTCCTCTTCCTCCTCCTCCTCCTTCTTCTCTTTTGACTGCCTACCCGCCCGTCGCCGCCGCCACTGCCACTGCCGCCGCTCATATTCCTCAACCGCCCCCTTAACCTTTTCTCCTTCGTCTACGAAAGTGAAACTATCGAGGTTGCTGGGTCGAAGCGAGCCTCGAACACAGGGTTTCGAAGCGGGCCAAACCTTCTTCACCTTTTTCACTTTTGTTTTATGTTTTGTTTTCGATTTCTTTTTGTTTTTTAGACCGTTATTGAAGCTTTCTTGTTTTTGGGGTTTTTTATTATTCTCTTGAGTTATCCTTTCGTTTCTAATCCTTATATTACAACATTGAAGAATAGGAAAGAAGATTACTTCAGGTTTATGCGGTCTTCCTCCTTCCTATTCGCTCTTCTTTCATCTTTTCCCTCGATTTGTCCTCATTTTATTAAGAAACAAACCATCATCACAAACCCTGGACAAAATAAGAAAGAAGAGGATTTCAGGATTCATCCATCTAGATCCTTCGATTCAACCAACAGCCATTAATTACGTCACGGCCTGAGGATGCTGAGCTCGAAGTAATGATTGAGTGACAGCATTACACGCCCATCTTGTATCGCCTCAGGACAAAATATATATATATATATATATATATATATATATATATATATATATATATACGGGTTTCTTTTTGCTTATTCTGGTAGGGAAAATGGGCGTGTGGTTTCTTTTTGCTTATTCTGGTAGGGAAAATGGGCGTGTGGTTTCTTTTTGCTTATTCTAGTAGGGAAAATGGGCGTGTGGTTTCTTTTTGCTTATTTTGGTAGGGAAAATAAGCGTGTGGTTTCTTTTTGCTTCATCTGGTAGGGAAAATGGGCGTGAGGTTTCTTTTTGCTTATTCCGGTAGGGAAAATGGGCGTATGGTTTCTTTTTGCTTATTCTGATAGGGAAAATGGGCGTGTGGTTTCTTTTTGCTTATTCCGGTAGGGAAAATGGGCGTGTGGTTTCTTTTTGCTTATTCTGATAGGGAAAATGGGCGTGTGGTTTCTTTTTGCTTATTCCGGTAGGGAAAATGGGCGTGTGGTTTCTTTTTGCTTATTCTGGAAGGGAAAATGGGCGTGGTTTCGAGGGTGAGAAGGATCATTTGATAGAATGATGAGCTTGGACATGGTTTTGGTATCGTTAATTTTTAGTAGTAATAGTAGTAGTGGTGGTGGTCGTGGTGGTGGTAGATGTAAATGAAAGGAAGAAGAAGGGGGGGGAGAAGAATGGGAAGAGATGATAAAGGAGAAAGCCTAGAATAAGGAGGAGAATGTAGAAGGAATATGATTAAGCAAAAAGCGAATGAGTAAATATATGTATATATATGAAAGAATATATATTTTTTAAATAGGAAGCATGACATCAAAGTGTAAAATTATTAGAAGAAATAGGATGAAGAAGCATCAATAGGAGAACATGAAAAAAAATGAAGAATGGGAAAATATATTAGTTCAAGAAGACGAGGTAGTAAACAGAAGAAAATGCAATTGAAAAGTAAAGAAGAAGAGATAAAATTAGGAAGGAAATGTAATAAACAAACAGAAAACAAACACTAACAGTACATGAATGGTAAC
>BOPN01000041.1:417921-422921 GCA_017312705.2 Penaeus japonicus
TATGTGGATGTGCGTGCATAATCTTTTAACATATTTTCGTTCTTAAATGGCGACGTCTATGTAGACATAAATATGCGTTTTAACATAGATGTGTGTTTATATGTGCTTTCTTGCAGTCATGTTTATGAGTATTTATGCGTGTAAGCGGATACTGGTCAAACTACGCATTTATATCAGTGTACATAACAAGTATACAAGCTTGTGTGTGTGTGTGTGTGTGTGTGTGTGTGTGTGTGTGTGTGTGTGTGTGTGTGTGTGTGTGTGTGTGTGTGTGTGTGTGTGTGTGTGTGTGAGTGAGTGTGTGTGTGTGTGTGTGCGTGTGCGTGTGCGTGTGCCTGTGCGTGTCCGTGTCCGCGCGTACGTACATCCATCTACATGCAATCACTTCCATAGGAGATGGAAGGCAAAATCACAGTTGGTCCTTCCAAAAAAAAAAAATTATCTCCCAGACCACACTATCTCACATTCTGTAAAGACAACACCATAACAACAAGCACCTTAAGACGGAGTTCTCCCTGCACTTCCTCGCAGGCACTCCCCCTTGTCCTACAAAAGGTCGTAATTTGAACCCAGCGCGAAAAAAAAGGTCGTTAGAAATTGAAATGACCGTCAATTTTAGCAGCCAATCAACGGAGGAGAAATTGGAAGTCTTCAAAATTTAGATGGATTGCTATAAGGTGATTTTTTTTTTTTTTTTTTTTTTTAGGTTATTTTGGACGAGAATCGGTTATATAAAGCTGTTGGTTGTCTTTGGCGATATATATGTGTGAAGTTTTTCCTTTTAAGAAATATCTAAAATAGTTTTAAATAGTTTGGTAGCTTTTCTCTGACTTCCTCTTAATCGAGGTTTAGGAAGGGATAATCATATATATAAATTTCTGTATCACGGGTTCACATGTACAAGTTCCTGCGTGTTATATCATAGTTATTATATAAATTTACTGATTAAAGTCAGATCAGGGAAAAAATGAAAATTCAAAAGGTTTCCAAAATAATGTTGGTTCCTCTTAGTCTTACTACTTACTTACTTTATTTATTTATTGATTTTCCAATACTCGAAGACTTCAATATCTTTGGAATCTTATGCAATGAACATAATCCTCTTTTATAACCAGTACCTCAAAGGTAACCCATATTTGATAGGCTCAACCATTAGAGCTTTTTTTTATGTAAGTACGTTGGTACAATTTTAAATTAAATAACTTCCAATCATGTTTATCTATTCGTCTCTCTCTCTCTCTGTGTATGTTCCTGTGTGTGTGTGTGTGTGTCTGTGTGTGTGTGTGTGTGTGTGTGTGTGTGTGTGTGTGTGTGTGTGTGTGTGTGTGTGTGTATGGAGTGAGTGCACTCCGTTTTCTCGCACCCGGCTGAACTAAACATCGGTTAAGAAATGGTAAAACATTTTAAATAGGTTGCTATTAAATAATATTATCCTCTAAGAAGTGAACTATGAGAGAGTGAGAGAGAGAGAGAGAGAGAGAGAGAGAGAGAGAGAGAGAGAGAGGGAGGGAGGGAGAGAGAGAGAGAGAGAGAGAGAGAGAGAGAGAGGGGGAGGGAGGGAGAGAGAGAGAGAGAAAGATATATATAGAGAGGGGGGGGGGGCTTCCTTATCTGTCTTGATGATATTTGACCTGAATTCATTCCCAATACTTACCTCTTCTTGCAATTCATTGACGCGGGAGAGGGAGGGAGGGAGGAAGGAGAGAGGGAGGGAGGGAGGGAGGAGGGGTGAGAGCGGAGGAGGTGAGGTGGGGGGGGCGGTGATTCACGCTTACATTTTAGAAAGGGAGAGTAAAAAGGAGAGAAAGAAAGATGAGAGGGAAAGAGGTATGGAGGAAGAGGGAAAATGCTGGATAGGGAGATACATAAATAGTAAAGGAGAAAACAGACCATATTGACTGACAGAGCATGGAGAGAAAGGAGAGAACACAAAGAAAAAGCGTGAACGAGAGAGAGAGAGAGAGAGGGAGGGAAAGAGACAGAAAGAGAGAGGGGTGGGTGGGAGAAGGAAAGGGAGAGAGAGAGAGAGGGGGGGGGAGGGAAAGAGAGAGAGAGAGAGAGAGAGAGAGAGAGAGAGAGAGAGGGAGAGAGAGAGAGAGAGAGAGAGAGAGAGAGAGAGAGAGAGAGAGAGAGAGAGAGAGAGAGAGAGAGAGAGAGAGAGAGAGAGAGAGAGAGAGAGAGAGAGAGAGAGAGAGAGAGAGAGAGAGAGAGAGAGAGAGAGAGAGAGAGAGAGAGAGACGATAGACGAGAGGGAGAGAGAGAAAAAGAGAAAGAGATAGACGGGAGAGAGAAAGGGAGAGAGACGAGAGAGAGAGAGAGAGAGAGAGAGAGAGAGAGAGAGAGAGAGAGAGAGAGAGAGAGAGAGAGGGGAGAGAGAGAGAGAGAGAGAGAGAGAGAGAGAGAGAGAGACAGAGAATCGAGCGAGCAAGCGAGCGAGCGAACTAAGGAGCCAGCGAGCTCGAGTTCCCGAGTACAGCATTTCAACAACTCGTTCTTTCCGACTGCCTCTTTCTCTCTCTCTCTCTCTCGCCTCACTGGATCTCTCTCTCTCTCTCTCAGTCCGTCTGTCTCTTTTCTCTCTCTCTCTCTCTCGTGCGCACTTTCTCTCCAGCGATATTCATAAACCATTTCATGAAAGTGCAGCAGTTAGTTTTTATGTATGATTTTATTGATATCTGAAGTGTGGATAAAGTAAATCTACAAAGTATATGATTGATACTTCAGTGATCTTGGTGCAACGCTTCAACATTGCATTGCAAGTATCGTCTACTTTAGCAACATCGATTTAAGGTTTGGTTTGTCTAGTTTATATAGCCAGGCACGTACTGTCAATTGGTTTGTGTAATATTATCTCAACTTAGAATTTGTTTTTATTGTTCTGAGTGCATGCAAGCAGGGATGTGTATGCAATTTAAATATTGTATATAGATAGAGCATTGTATCTCTTCTTATGCTTGTGTATGTAATTGTTTTTTATTTCAGTAGTCATTTTGTGTATTTTATTTTCTTTACTTTGTGAGACAAGTGTTATATCCATTTTCATTTTCTTCAATCATTTTTCTCTTTAAGTCTATGACAAGTAGCTTTGAAGCAATTGATGTTCTATTGTTTCCTCAATCAAATTCTATTGATCATTTTATGTAAAATTTCCATTGTCATCCTATTCATTTTCTTAATATTTTCATCTATCATTAGATATTGTCTTTTCTTTTTTTCATAAATCTTTTCTATATTATTTTTCACATTTATATAAAGGAAGAAAGGGGGGGGATAAAGTTCAAAACACAAAAATTCATTAGAAAATTAGAAAAGTTTTTAATGTTTTTTTCCTCTCTGGTACATGTATGCAATAATTAATAATATATATTTTTTTTAAACTGTTTGGGTACAGTAGTATTACGGTAAAATATTCTGTTTATTTGTTTTGTTTTGTTTTGTTTTTTATTGTTGTTGTAATATATAATCTATCAAAGAGATTACCCTAGAAACAGCGGCGGAGGACACGGGGCCTTATAATATATGCAGAAGGGCTGACACGTGCGCAAATACCCTCACATCATCACACAATATTTTATATATTTGTGTATATATATAAAATAAAATAAAGAATCAAACAGAAAATAATACAATCTCAAAAAAACGCGTGTGAAAAATACATGCGTTAATGGTAATAATTAAATAAATACATAAGCACACCAAGAAAATAATAGGACGTCTTAATTGGCCTTTGAGAGGGGGTGGGGAGGGGGGGGAAAGGGGGAAGGGGAGAGAGGGAAGGTGTAGAGGGAGGTGGGGGTGGGGTGGGGTGGGGGGGGGGTTTGAAGCTGAAAATAAGGCGTAGGACGCAGTTATATTTAAAAAAAAAAGGAAGGCAAAAAATGCAAGAGGTTGGGGGGGTTTTGGGGAGCGAAAAGCGAAAAAAAAGGTAGATTTCTAGCAAAGGATAAACATTAACAAGATATTTTGTTACTCTAAACAGACATATATAGATCAGTGAATGGGGGCGGGGATGGGGGATGGAAGGGGGGGGGGGGGTGATAAAGGGAGAGGGAGAGCAACACAACAGAATATTTGGTCCAAAGTACATTTTCGGTTCAAGGGGGGGAAACGAACCGAAAAAAAAAAAACACGAAAAGAAATGAATACAACACTCTCTTCTTAAAAAAAAAAAACTAAAATAAAAACCAAGCCGATGAGTCAAAAGAAATCACTTTCTTCTTGGCGTTAATAGCACATTACATAATATAAATTAAAAACCCTCTCCCCTTCTTTTAAAATAACAAACTCAAAACAACAGCGTTCGTTTTTTTTTTTCTTTCTCTCTCCCACGATGCATTCATTTCCACAACAAAAGCAAAAAAAAAAAAAGGAAAGAGAAAAGACTAATAAACATTTCTCAAAAGGCGACCCACCCATACACGTGTCACGCAATTGAAACTTAAACATCATCTTCGATTCAATTCAATCTTTTTTTTTTAAACTCAAGTCATTTCTAATACTCTGTTCCTAAGTTTTTGAACTTTCTTTTTTTTTTTTTAACTTCTTCTCATTCAAATCGTATAATATATACATCGTAGCTTAGATTTAAAAAAAGAAATCTATATATATCCTGACAACAAAGTAGTTGTTTTTTCTTCTTCTTCAAGTTTTTTTTTTAACAAGAGCCGGTACGAGAGAGTCGAGTTTGAAAAGTACATTAACAACACGTTAATGCCAAACCCCGTGTACTCTTTTTCTCCTTGGTTCCCAAATGGAGAGGGATGTTACATGTACATTTCTTATTACACTTGGTGTACAATAAAAGTAAATGGTCAATTAATTATATATATATATAAAATAAATTGGTTGGGGGGACGGGGAGAGGAGGGGGGGAGGAAGAATGGAAGAAAGGAAGGAAGAAAGGAAGGGGGAGAGGGGAGGTGGAGGTGGAGGAGGAGGAGGAGTAAGGAGGAAGGAAGGGGGGGGGGGGGGGGGGGGGGGGGGGGGGGGGGGGGGGGGGG
>BOPN01000041.1:430421-445421 GCA_017312705.2 Penaeus japonicus
CAATAAAAAAATCAAAGAAAAGAACAGGCAAAGGACGTATCACAAACCTGTCTATTCATATATATATTTTTTATTTATTTATCATCATGCTCCCTATCTCTGAAGAGCGACCACCACTGGCGATAGGAATGAACTGCTATCGCATGGAAGAAAAAGGCACCAATTTATCTTCCTTCTTATTAATAATGCCAATGTCTAATCTCTCCCGCTCCTATCAAACGCAGATACGCGGCACTTATCTCACCCACCTAATAATAGATAGACGACACTCACCCAAAACAGGCTGCTTTTACGAGAGAGAAAATGTGACCAAAACCGATCAAAACAAAAACGACAAATAAACAAAACACTACCACCTTCCGGCCTATGAAAGTCTCTCGCCTCCTCCTCCTCCTCCTTCGGTCCCTTCGTTTCCTAAACGAATTCAAAGGCACAAACAAGAAGCGCTCTCTCTCTCTCTCTCTCTCTCTCTCTCTCTCTCTCTCTCTCTCTCTCTCTCTCTCTCTCACACACACACAACACACACACACGTGATTGAAGCAGTAGGGTCGGCTGGTTGGAGAAAACAGTTCAACTTGGAAACCAACGTTACAAGTCCGCCCTCCGCCCTCCGCACCCCCACCCCCCTGCCCCTTCCCCTCCTCCCTCTTCCCTGCACGACCAACTCGCTCTCACTACGGCTGACCCCTGATATCACCCTCAACCTTACCCCCCCCCCCCTTCCCCGCTTCATTCCACATCTTCATTTTCTTCCTTTTCCTATTCCTCCCCCCAACCCCCCCCTCTCTCTATCTCTCATTCTTTCTCTCTTTCCCTCTCTCTCTCTCTCTTCTCCCCTCGCCTTCGTTTCTTTCTTCCCCCAAATACGTTGGGAGATCTCGACGCCCCAGGAAAAAGGGATCCTAGCCCCCCCCCCCCCCACCCCCTACCACCCTCTCTGCTGCAAGGGGTGCCAGGCACTCAGCGGCACCGCAATAGCCACGTTTCTTCGCCAGATCTCTCACATCCAGAAAATAAACCCCCGACGTTCGACGAATGGACTAAATGCACACAATGAATGACTTGATTCAGATTGCAATTTGGAAGTTGCAACATCGATATTGCGATAGAAATCAGATAGTTCTTATTCTTTCTTTTCTCTCTCTCTCTTCTTTTCTTTCTTTTCTCATCAAATTTCTCTCTTCTGCCCCCCAACCCCCACCCCATCCCACCCTCCCTCCCTCCCTCCAAGTTCCCGAAAACCAGTCGGGAACAAGAGGGAAAAGCTGGCGTGAGAGAGACCGATTTGGGTGGGAGGGAGGGAGGGAGGCTCTAGAGGAGAAAGTGGGAAGGGGAGGAGGAGGAGGGGGAGGAGGAGGAGGGGGAGGAGGAGCGGATACCAGGAGGTGGCGGTGGAGTGGGGATAGGTGGGAGGGGGAGGGGGAGGGGGAGGGAGAAGAGCGAGAGATAGAGAGAGAAAGAGAGCGAGAGAGAGGACCATCTCCGGCTTTCATCCACAGCGGAACACATCCGCGAGACAAGGTCGCCTCCCCCCTCCCCCTTCCCCTCCTCTCGCCGCATACCTCTTCCCTCTCTCTTTAACCCCGCGCACATATACGGAAAGGGCAAAAAAAAGCGATAAGGAAAGGGGAGAAATGAAGAAAGGAAAAGAGTGAAGAACAGAGTCAGGAAGGACGAGGAGAATGAACAAGAGATGAAAGGGAGCAGAGAGTAAAGAAGGGAAGAGAGGTCAGAAGAGTCAAATTTTAAAGAAAGGAAACCAAGAGAGAAGAGAGGGGGAAAGGGGGAGGGAATGGGAATAAAGAAGAGAGAGGAGGAGAAATACAGGTACAACACAAGGGATGAACGAGGGTCGTCCACGCTCTGGGGCAGTGGGATGACGCTGATTAAACCACAAAGAAGCTGTAAGGAGGGAGGGATAAGGGGGAGAAGAAGGGGAGGAGAGGAGAGGAAAGAAGAGGGAGAGAGAGCGGGGGAGGGAGGGAGAGAAGTAGAAGAGGGAAGAAGGAAAAGAAGTGAGATGGAGAAAATGAAGAAGGGAGAAGCAAACAGGGAGAAATGAAAGAGGGAGGGAGGGAAATACGGAAATAAGAAGAGGTAGACAAACGTAGACCAATCGGTAGTGGAGAAAAGGAGCTGGAACGAAGGACTTACGAAGGGGGAGAAAGGCGAGAGGGGGAAAAGGGGAACAAGGAGAGAAAACAATTGCAATTGTATTTGAGTGGTATGCAACATATCACCATCAAGATAAGTATACAAAATAAATCAATCAACTCATAAATGTAACAGCAACTGAATCAAGAAGCGATAGGAATGAGATTAATGCTAATGATGATAATAATGATAATAATGATAATAATGATAATAATAATAATAATAATGATAATAAAAACAACAGCGTACTGGAGAGACGTTAACAGAAAACACACCAGAGGAAAATCAACACCCACAAACCCCCACCCTACCCCCGCCCAACCCACACGAACAAAAAAACAACCAGGTATAGCGTGTCATCATCACCAGCGCCGCAGTAAGTAAGGAGGCCCCCAACACAGGACGCACGGACACCTGAACTTAAGCTCAACCACGTGGGACGCTGACGCCCTTTTCTCTCTCTCTCTCTCTCTCTCTCTCTCTCTCTCTCTCTCTCTCTCTCTCTCTCTCCCCTTTCTTTCATCTTCTTCGGTGGATCTTCAACTTCAACAGAAAAAGAGGAGAAGGAAAGATATAAAAAAGGAGGAGGAGGAGGAGGAACTGGCAGAGTAGGAGGAGAAAGAAATAGGGGTGGTGAGGAAAGAGGAAGAAGAGGAGTAGGATTATTAGTAGCAGTAGTAGTATAAGTAGTAGTAAAAGTTGAGTAGAAATTAGAGTAGCAGTAGCAGTAGTAGTAGTAGTAGTAGTAGTAGTACTGGTGGTGGCGGCAGTAGTAGTAGTAGTAGTAATAGTAGTAGTAGTATGAGCATGAGGAGGAGGAGAGGCGAGAAAAGATAGAGGTTGGTCAGCTGAACAAAGTGGACGGGTTCAAGGTAACACGTTCACACAACTAGCTATTGTCCCAAGGTAGAACAGGGTGACAACACCACTTGATCTGCCACTGATTACCACCAGAATCGCCACTCCCCCCACCCCCAACCCCACACCCTACCTACTCTATGCTGACCCCCACCTCCCACCCCACCCTCCCCAACATACACACTAGGCGCAATACCAGTAGCAGAACCCTTGTAACCTCATACATAGAAGGAGGAGAGGAGGGAGGGGGGGAGGAGAAGGAAGATGGGGGAACCTGGAGGGGGGGAGGGAGGGCTTAGCAAGGTATTGGGATGGGTGGGTGGGTGGGGGGAGATAGAAGAGAGGTAAGGTAAGCAAAGTAATGGTCTCACATACTTCTTTTTCACCTTCTTCTTCTTCTTCTTTTTCTTCTCCCTCCTCCTCCTCTTCCTCCTCCTTCAAATACATCATAAAAAATACATCAACCTCCCCGCGCTACCTGGCCCCTGCCCCTGCCCCTTCCCCATATGAGGTAACGTCCCTTGCCTGTCCCCCTTGCCTGACACGCTCCTGCAGGTGTGCCAAATACAGTTCACTCCCCCCGTGGGCACAAAAGCAAAGGCAGGAGCGCGAGCAGGCAGGCAAGCTAGCAAGCACACCGGTCGGTCGGTCGGTAGGTAAGGTAGGTAGGTAGGTAGGCAGCGGACAGCGAAGACGTGACTGTATGCTTGTAACATCCTTGAGTCGATCCAACTGCGGTCGAGGACGAATTCCACCGCGCATTTCATTCCCCTTTTTTTTCCTATTCCTTCCTTGCTCCTTTAATTTCTTCTTCTTCTGGTTCTAAGTCTTCTCTTTTACTTAGCCATTCTCTTCCACCATCATCTTTTCCTATTCTTATATCGTTCCTTTTCTATCCATTTCCCCCCCCCCCCCACTTTTTCCCCCGCTTCCTCTTCCCTCGTTCTATGTTCCCTTCTCCTTTTTACTCCCCCGAGGTACTCACAGAGCCTTATCCTTTCAACTTATCCCTCCATCTCTCTCTCTCTCTCTCTCTCTCTCTCTCTCTCTCTCTCTCTTTCTACCTTTTCAATAGTCCTGTCACGCCCTCGCCGCCCCCGTAATCATAACAAGCACCTCGTTAACCAGCGGAAGGCGGCGGAGGACTCGCGCCTTTCCTTGGCGGTGAATGGGCGGACACGACTCCTGGGCTAGGAGGGTGGGGGTGAGGGGAGAGAGGAGAGGGTAGGAGTGAGAAGAGAGAGGAGGGAGTAGGAGTAGGAGGGAGTAGGAGTGAGGGGAGACATGAGGGAGTAGGAGTGATGGGAGACATGAAGGCGTAGGGATGAGGAAAGAGAGGAGAGGGGTAGGAGTGAGAAGAGAGAGGAGGGAGTAGGAGTGAGGGGAGACATGAAGGCGTAGGGATGAGGAAAGAGAGGAAGGGATGAGGAAAGAGAGGAGAGGGTAGGGGTGAGGAAAGAGAGGAGGGGGTAGGAGTGGCGAGAGAGAGGAGGAGGTAGGGGTGAGGGGAGAATGAAGGGGGTAGGGGTGAGGTCTTGAGGGCGAGGGGTGAGGTGTTGAGGGCGAGGGGAGAATGAAGGGGGTAGGGGTGAGGGGAAAGTGAAGGGGGTAGGGGATAGTGATGGGAGTTGGTAATGGAGGGGTAAGGGTAGAATTGGGGGGAGGGATTAGCTGTCGGGAGTTGGGGAGGGGAGGGGATGGATTAGGTGGGGAGAAGGGGGGGGGGGAGAGAAGGGAGTGAAAGAGAGGGTACGTGGCCCTATTGTGTCACCCTCCCCCCTTCTTGAAGGCCAACGCATGGGGGTAGATGACCGAACGGGATGTAGAATGCAGACATAGGCAGCGAAGGAGGTAAAAGGAGGGAGAAAGGGAGAATAGGAAGAAATGGGAGAAAAGGGCTATATAGGGGAAGAAGGAAAGAGAGAAAGAGCAAAAAGATGCCGTGATGTGAGGGAGTGCCACAGGGTGCCTACCACCAGCTAAATCTATACCTAAACTTTCAGGTTATAAAAAGGATTATAAAGTAAAACGAATAAAATAGCTGTATATAAAAACAGATAAATCATACAAATGCCCCCCCCCCCCCTCCCCTTTTTTCATTTTCATCTTCCTCCTCCTACTCCTCCTCTTCGTATCCTATCCTGCAGGTACGGCCGACGCACGGCACGTACCGAAGGACACCGCGACCCTGCAGGTAAAATAGGACACGCCGAAACCCGAAGAGAGACTCCGGGTGCAAGCTACCAGGCCCAGAAGGACACGGGGTTACCGATAGCCGCCTGTGGTTGCGCGTGGGCGGTTCGGCAGCGGGCGGGCGCGTGGGCGTGAGTGTGGTTGTGGTTTTGTGTGTGTGTGGTTGTGTGTGTGTGTATGGTTGTTTGTGTGTGTGTGTGTGTGTGTGTGTGTGTGTGTGTGTGTGTGTGTGTGTGTGTGTGTGAGTTAGTGAGTGAGTGAGTGAGTGTGTGAGTGAGTGAGAGAGAGTGTGCGTGTGTTGTATATTGTAGGTGTGGCGAGTGTAGCGGGTGCAGTTACTTCACACTGATCATGTAGCTGGTGTAGCAACGGTACAGCTGAAGGGTACATATGGCAGGGACTGTAGTAGGTACATACACTACCCAATGCTTGCATCTCTCAGACGGTGAATACAATACACATAAGTGGACACAGAAGAGGAAAGGAGGGAAGGTGGGGAGGGAGGATGGCAATAGGAAACAGGAGGAGGTAGTGAGAGGAGAGAACAGGGGAGGAGGGGAAGGGACGGAAGAGAGGGTGATACAGGAGATGAAAATGCAATAGAAGAGGGAAAAGCCTAAGAAAGGCAGAGAAGGAAAAGAAGAAAAGGACGGGGAGGGAAGAAAGAAAGAGAAAGAGAAAGAGAAAGAGAAAGAGGAGAGGGGAAGGGAGTGAAGGAGAGAAACGGAATGCACATCGCAGCTCACATGTAAGGGAATACGCCAAAGGACAGTCGACTGGGGACTGAGGGTAGGGGGTAAGGGGGAATGGGGGGGGGGGGTGAGGGGTTGAAGACGTAGCAGTGTTGCCCTAGATTCTCTTGGCATGCACGTTGAACCCCCCCCCCCCCCTCGACACACAGACACACTCTCCCCCTTGCATAACGGAAAGGTCGTGTCGACTCGCCAACCACCGAACAAGGTCGTCAAAGGTCAACCACCTTGTTTCGCCCTTTCTCTCTCTCTCTCTCTCTCTCTCTCTCTCTCTCTCTCTCTCTCTCTCTCTCTCTCTATGCTACCCTGGTTAGGACAGGTCCCGCGATAACAGCAAGAGATAACGAGCGCTCGTTATCTTGAACACAAAAATATATGACGACCGATACGCCGGGGGCACAGAAAACACACAAAAAAATTGGAAAGAAAGAAAAAGATAATCTCTCTCTCTCACACACACTCGCAAACACACACACACAATCACCAACGCAATAAAAAAATAAAAACAACAAAACAATAACCAAAAGGGAGAGAGAGAAAAAAAAAGAACCGTGTAGCGACAACATCGAAGCGAAAGAAATGAAGAGGCAGTTTGTGTGTGTGTGCCTGGAGCCCCCGAAGGCAGGGCTGCCAACCCTCCCGGCGGAGAGGCTGTAGTTCACATGTACCACACAAGGCCGCGCGCGCAGGGAGGGAGGGACTGAGGGACGGACTGACTGACTGACTGACTCGGGACTCTTCACTCGGCTGTATCCTGCTTAGGGCAAGGGGAGGGGAGGGGAGGGGAGACCGAGAGAGAGGAGAGAGAAAGAGGGGGGGGAAAGGGGGGAGAAAAGATAAAATAAAGAAAAAGGGAAGAGATGGAAAAAAAACAACAGAACAAGACTCAACATCGGAAGCACAAACACACACACGCACACATACCTTCACACGCCCAATTTTTCCAAGCCTCCTTTCACATCCGCACCTTCAAGTCATTTTCAAATTTATCCCTCCCCCTACTATCGTCTCTCCATTCATCCCATCCCATAAGAGCACATTCCCTTCCCTCGGAGTAAAAAGGTCTACGAGGGAGTGAAGAGGATACCCTCCTATTCCCTTCCCCTCCCCTCCCCTCCCCTCCCCTTGTCCCCTCGACGCCCCTACCCAAACCTACCTACCCCCCCCCTCCACTTCTCTCTCTTCCTCCCTTCCCCCTTCCCTGTACCCTCTACCCCCTATCTCCCAGCCCTAACTCCCTCCCCCTCCCTCCCTTCCTCCTTATCCCCACCATCTCCCCCCCATCCCTCCCCCGCCCTACATACCCCCTCTCCCCCTTCAGCGGACAAACCATTCAGTGTTCAACATTTTTCTGGCTGATTGCGCGTGGGTGTCAGCTGATGCGGGGAAACGGGTGAGGAGAGGGGAGGGGGGAGGGGAAGGGAGCGGAGAACATATGGAGGAGGGAAGAGAGAGAAAATGCGAGAAAGCAAGGATAATAGGGTGACGAGAAGATGGGCTTTGCACAAATAAGAGTGGGCTGGGGGGTTGAGGAAGGAGAAACGGGGTATGGACACAAGGGAGTGAGGGGGAGAGAACAAGAACACGAACACACACTTGACTCAATAACTTGGCAACTCACCCCCCCCCTCCTCCTCCTCCTCCTCCATCCCTGCTATAACTGCCCAACATCCAAGTAATTCAATTTAACGCAAGCTGCGACCGGTGAGTCATGCAATACCAATGCCCCCACCACCCCACCTCCCTACCCTACCCCTACCCTTCCCACCACAAACATACATACATACATAAGCACAACTAAGAATTACAGTAAATGATGTATGGGGAGGGGTAGGGCAATGAGGGGAGAGGACAGAAGGGGGAAGGGGGTACGGGAGAAGAGTAGAGAGAAGGAAAAGAAAGCGAAGAGCAAGAGTGAAAGATAGAGACAGAGAGCAAGAAATAAAAGTTACAAAAAAACAGAAAAACAGACGAGATAAATAAAAGTAACAATAATAATAATAATAATAATAATAACAAAATAATAAGTAAATAAAAGCAGAGCGTTAAAGTCTCCCGTTAAGAGGCCACCATCAACAGCGTGCGCACGAGGGTCGATACTGGATACGAGATGGGGAGAAATCTGCATTTTTAAGGTGGGGGGGAGGGGATGGGGAGGGGGGAGTGCGAGAGTAAATGAAATGAGGGACTGAGCGAAGAGAAAGTGAGAAAAAAGGCTGATGAATATATACTGGGTTAGGTGTGTGTGTTGAGTGTTGAGTGTTTTGTGTGTGTGTGTGTGTGTGTGTGTGTGTGTGTGTGTGTGTGTGTGTGTGTGTGTGTGTGTGTGTGTGTGTGTGTGTGTGTGTGTGTGTGTGTGTGTGTGTGTGTGTGTGTGTTGGGGTGGTGGGTGTGTGTGTGGGTGTGTGTGTGTGTGTGTGTGTGTGTGTGTGTGTGTGTGTGTGTGTGTGTGTGTGTGTGTGTGTGTGTGAGTACCCATGGATGTATTTGATTACACTTGTGTATTCAAGGGATGAGGGGGAGGGGAAGGGAAGGGAATGGAAGAGGGAGGGAGGGAGAGAAGGATAGGATATGAGAGAGAGCCAAAGAATCCGCCTTGGGGAACCACCGCGCGGGGAGAAAGCTCGCTCTGCGAAGGAATGAGCGAAAGAGAGAGGGAGAAAGAGAGGGTTGGGGGAAGGGGCAGGGGAAGGGGGAGGGTGTGCAGGACTTGGCAACTGTGCACAGGAGACTGAGAGAGGTCTTCAACTGACCTGGCAACTGTGTGGTCATCATGGAGTGGAAGTGTGAGTGTGTGTGTGTGTGGGGGGGGGGAGTTTAATAACAAGATATAAAACTCGGCAGGTTTTGTATCACGCCGGCCTGCCGCCGACGCCTCCTCCATCTATTTTGTCTCTCTCTCTTTATCTTCCTTATAACTCCGTTTCCCATTTCCCTTTTCTTTTCTTTTCCATTACATTGCCTTTTCTCCCTATCCCCATCCCCATCACTATCCTCCTCCACCTACTACTACTAATACTTCTTCTTTATCTTCTTGTCCTCCTCCTCCTCTACCCCGAACGTCCTCAGGGATATTATTCCGACCTTGAGGAAGGAAGATGGCGACACGACCCTCTTGGGAGAAAGAATTCAAAATTCAAGACTGAGAACAAGCAGGAGAGGGAGGGGAGGGGAGGGGAGGGGAGGGGGTAGAGAAAGTGGTAGCTAGGGGGGGAGGGGTTAAGGAAACGCGGAAAAGGCTGGAACGAGAGAGAGAGAGAGAGAGAGAGAAAGAGAATAAGGGAAAGAGTAAGAGCCGTCCTTTTAACCTCCCTTCCCTGAGGTTCCCCTGAGTCAGTCTGGGCAGTCCTTACTGAGGCGTCCTTGTACACTGGGGGCTCAACGCCAGGAAGAGGGAGGGGAGGGGCGGAGATAACCCCCCTCTCCCTTGCCTGCCTGCCTACCTCCGTGCTTGCTTGCTTGCTTGCCCTCCTCCAGCCTTCCGACCTTATCTTACAAGTCTCCTCTCGCGAATGAACCTTCCCGTTATATTTCAATGCATGCAGGATACCTATCAGTAGTACCAAGTAGTAATAAACTATCATCCCAAATAAAACACAAACGTGAACTTAAACATACGTTTAAACATATAAGGAGACGATTCTCAGATCACTGATTCCTTTTTTTTCTATCTTAGGAAGGGAAACGGAGTCCTCTATCGCCCCCCCCCCCCAACCTCCATGGCCTTTCTTTCCCTCCTTCCCTCTCTCTCTCCCTCTTTAATTTCTTCCCTTATCCACTCCTCCCCCCTCCACTCTAATCTTTCTCCTCCCGCTCCACAGAGAGATTACGACACAACTACCTGCCTTTGAATCCTAACTTCTGTCCCTCGCATGCCTTCCTCCCTCCCTCCTTCCCTCCCTCCCTCATCCTTCCCTCGCTTGTGGACGATAGACATCCTACAACTCTACACCCCCTTCCTTCCCATCTTCATCCCCCCTCCCCCTCCCCTCCCCTCTCCTCCCCCGCTAAGAGCACCTTTCTTTCTTCGCCTTCTCTCGACGCGGGTCTCTCCTCTCCTCCCGTCCCTAACACCCGGATCTCGGGTGAAACTTGGGGTCGTCTCGCAGCACATATGGATGAGGTCAGCGGCGACACCGTATCAAACCCCCCGACGGCCTATAGTATGTGTACGCTACACACGTGTAGAAATGTATTAGTACAAGAACCAGCTTGTACAAATAAATCAATAAATCAATATATATATATATATACATACATATATATATATATATATATATATATATATATATATATAGAGAGAGAGAGAGAGAGAGAGAGAGAGAGAGAGAGAGAGAGAGAGAGGGAGCGAGGGTACAGAGGGTACACCTATGGGGACGAGGAGGGTAAAGGACAATATCATACAAGGGCACACTGGGCAGGCCAAGGGGGCAGAAAGAAGGGCATGGAACAAATCCAAGTTCAGTTCAGGAGGTGGCATGAAAAGAGGGGGGGAGGCGTAAGGGGAGCGAGAAAGACTATAGAGGGATGGAGGGCGGGGGGAAAGAGCGAGAGGGAGTGAAAGATACTAAGGAGAGAAGAGGGAAGAGAGAGGAGAGGAGAGAAAGAGAGGAAGGGAGAGAGAGTGGGGGGGGGTGGATGAAGCAGGCTGGTAAAGCTATCTGCACCAGGTCCCAGCGCATGACAAAAACACTCCTGCGAGCGTTAGAAATCTCTTCGTCCTCCCTCCCCCTTACCCCCCCTTCCCCACCCCTGCCCCTGCCCCTCTCATCACCTTCATGTCGGCCGCACTATTATTCTACTTCCTCAGCCGTGTCTGCCCTCGACACCATACTTCACCATACATACACACGCTACAGGGTGAATTTTCAGACGCGCGTCCCAGTCCCCAAAGGGATTCCAGCGAGAAGTCCAGAAGGAAGTGACACAGAATTTGCAAATAATTGTAGTCCTGATTTTATACTTATTTTGCTCAGCCCGAGAGCCTCTTTTCAAACAAAATAATAAATGCAAAGGCAAATGCAAACACACAAACACACACGAGAGAAAACAAAATACACAAAAACAAAACATACTACAAACATACAAACAACGGAAACAAAAAAACGCAAATGGAAGAACATGAAAGCCCCGGGGCACCACCGTCCCGTCTCCCTTCCACCACCACACTTGTCTCCCCCTCCCTCCCCCTCATGCCACCGCACTGCCAGCTACAGCCACCAGCCAGCCAGCCAGCCAGGCAAGGCGCCCGAAAACGACAGGCCAGGAAACTCGTCGCCTTATCAGCAACGGAAGCCTAGAGTCTGTCTCCTCGTAACCGCCGCCCTGTCTGCTCTCGCCTGCTCGCATGCTTGCTTGCTTGCTTGCTTGCTTGCTTGCTTGGTCTACCTGAGGCAAGCAAGAGGCGATGATGGCAGGCGAAGTAGAAGCGCCACTTGCAAACGCGCGATACTTTTCATAGTTGTCTAAGAGAAAAACATAAATATTCACAGGAAGAAGAGGAGGAGGAGGAGGAGGAGGAGGAGGAGGAGGAGGAGGAGGAGGAGGAGGAGGAGGAGGAGGAGGAGGAGGAGGAGGAGGAAGGGGGGTAAGGCGGCACCTGGTTCCTATGGCGAGTGAGAGTGGGTGAGAGTGAGAGCACCAGGCCCAACCACGTGAGAGTGAGAGTGAGCCCTCCCTCCCTCCCTCCCTCCCTCCTCCTCCCTCATTACCTACTACGGCCTCGTCCACCCCCACCCCCCTATCACCTACATCCTTCCTCTTCTCCCTGGATGGAATACGAAAGAATGGAAGATTTTGGAAAGGAGCTCCCGTCTATCTCGATCAAATATGAAATGTCACTACGCTGACTGATTGATAAGATTGGGAAATGAATGTTAGAATATAAATACCAGTTCCTTTGAGTGAATAATACCACTGACAATGACATAAACAAAATGCTTTTATTTGAATAAACCTTGTCTCTGTTTAGTCACATTCCTCTAATATAAATGACTTGTTATGTTGGCTTTCCATCAATACTATATGCCACTTTATCATCTGACTATCAGCTTAGATAATGCAAAGTTGCAAACCTCCTTTTGCACATGATCAAACACCCTCGCCTCGCTCGCCCTAACGTGCTGAGCTCATCTCGACGTATCCATCAACAGACAAACATCCTTTTGACAACTTATGTAACTTTAACTGTGCGTTTATGTGTACGTCATATACATATACATACATACTTACACACACTGTATATGTATATACATGTGCATGTGGGTTTGTATTCTCATATTCATATGTATACAAGCTGTGCTTATGTATACAGATATATATTCATATCTGTATGTATTCACTAGTGAATGTATGGGCATATGAATATAAATGTATGTCTAAACATAAACATAAACATCTATCTATACATATAAATATATACATGTATATATGTATATGCAAACATGTATATATTTAAATATATATATGTATATATATATATGTACACATGTATATTATACATATAAATATAAAAATCCTTATATGTACATAAAAAATCCCTCTTTCTCTGTTTATAAAAACATAAATGATTAAATAAATATATATATGTATATAATATATATATATATATATTATATATATATATATATATACATATGTATATATGTACATGTATATGTATATAGATAGATATATGTCTAATAACGAAACAATTTAACCAAGTACTTCCACATATTCAATGATCAAACTGCCTCATCTCCCACTATTTAACAATTCACTGAAACTCCTGTGGTTGGATCGTTTAGCACAACCTGTAGCTCATGCCACTGGAGATGATTTACAAACATGATAGAGCACCTAGAGCAGGCGAACACAACACAAGGCTAGAGAGAGAGAACACCTGCTCGTCCCTGGGACACACACACACACATGCTCAATCCCCCCTGGGGTAGTAATTCAGGGATACTTGTTCAAAACCAAAAGAGCCAAGCCATTAAAAGACATAAAAATAGGAATTCGCCGCAGTGGTTTATCTATTAAGTCCAATAGTTTCATCTTGGTTATCTCGCTGACATGCAAAGCTACTAGTGAAGGAAGGCAGTTCCACAACGTGAAATGACACGAGATGATAAATAATGACTTAGCAACCATCTCTATCCAGCCCAAAAGAAGTGTCAGTCAGCGTTTTACATTTAGGCCCCTACGATAGAAAGGTCTCGACTCAGCGACAAATCAGCATTATCCCTGATTACCAATCTCGCCAGCGACATCAACACTCAGCACGTCATTCCCGACGCACAAACAACTCCACAGCTTCATCATCTGTGTCGCATCTGGGCATCTGGGCGCGGAGGAGATCCGTGTCTTCTCTCCCGAGCAGCATCCGAAAGAGGGCTTCGGTGCCACGAGACGAGAAAGTGATGGTGTGGGCACCCGTGTCAGGAGGAGGAGGAGGAGGAGGAGGAGGAGGAGGGGACAGGGGCAAGAGCCTGGCATGGGAGGTTGGTTGGGGGGAGGGAAGAGAAAGAAAGAAAGAAAGAAAGAAAGAAAAAAAGAGAGAGAGAGAGAGAGAGAGAGAGAGAGAGAGAGAGAGAGAGAGAGAGAGAGAGAGAGAGAGAGAGAGAGAGAGAGCAAGAAGAGATGATATGAGGGAGGAGGTGGTGGACTGGATGCAACGTTTCTCTTTGGCGAGAGCGAGCGGCCAAGCTCAGAAAAAGTTGCTGGTGAATTCTCTACCCTGTTCCATTTAAGCATTTTCCAGATCTTCCTCTTCCGTCCCTCCTCTTCCTCTGTTTCGTTGCGAGGCGAAGGCCTGGCTGACTGGCTGGCTGGCACTTCCGGACAATAAATCAAAGGGGGGGGGGAGAGAATGTATCCTCTCGCTTAGCATCCTTGATCACATATTTACCTCCAGAACAGAGATCAGTATCGCAAGCCTGAGGGGGAAAAGTGCACGCCAATGCAAAAGAAAGTCCCGTGTCATCATCGCCAGCCTCGCAAACACACACACACACACACCACCCTCCCTCCACCAGCACAGACACCAGTCAGTCGCCAGCCACTCTGAACTAGAATGAAAACTTACAGACTATACCAAGCGTTTCACAGACGAAGTGAAGTGTGAAATCAGAACTCACGTAATAGAAAATAAACAATCACGTCTTTTCATTTTCTATCATTCAATCTCATTTGCAACATGTATTTCAAGTCAGCAACATCTCACGCCAGACTCTCGGACCACTGGCACCACCAAAACAAGACTTCATCAGCACGAAACGAGCTGATCCTAAAGATGAATTCAGATTCAACAATACAAAACAGCTACAATATGTTATTCCACGACAAAGTCTTAAGCTAAGCAGAGTTCATACCAAATTGTTATTATTTTCTTCAAATCAACAAAAAAGGTATCCGGTAACAAAACAGAATCACGAAGTAAATAAACATTCGCTCATTCCAACTGCAGACTAAACACGTGACGTAAATTCGAATGCCTCACCGCATCGATTCGAACTGCAGAGCTTACTCATCCTTGGATATATATTTACATTTTAAGTCACGACCGCTTTGCTCTCTCACGGTTTCCAAATCACAAAGAACGGCAATCCGTAACGTAATAGGTTAACAACCATCATTATTATGGGTCTTAACACAGAATTAAACATATATCAACACTTAACAGCCTAAATAGACAAGGTAATGAAAAGAACTTACAAAAAAAATAAAGTCACAAAAGTAACAAATACATCCCCAAAAAAATGAAGACAAATGTGTCCGAGTTTTAAAATATAAGTTAAAAAAAATAAAAAAGTCACAGAAATTTGAACGAGTCAGAGTCTAATATTTGAGGGCATCAGGACACCGCCTTGAGGCACACAGGAGGCACAGCCACATGTCTTGGGGGTTGGATTTCAAAGTTACATTAAGTCGCCACACACAAAAAAAATATAGTAAACACACGTAGGTAGATGTGCAGGGAAAGTCCTTACGGTGTGTTGATAAAAGGGTCACAGGTCGATGCAGGTTAGTAGGAGTAAAAGCAGCTCTCGCACATGAATTGGGT
>BOPN01000041.1:460421-462921 GCA_017312705.2 Penaeus japonicus
TGCCGAAAAAAAAAAATAGAAATTAAATACCGGTACATGAAAATCGTAATGAATAAATTGATGAACAAAATTTTAAAACAAAAAAAAATAATTCAACAAAAAATAAAAATAAAATAACGGCATATTCCCAATGCCTCAAAACATGATGCCTGATTCTGCCTTCACACTTCCCGCCTCCCTAACAAACTTCATCTCTTTCTGACTAATTATTTCACACCTCCCCTTTCCTTCTCCCTTTCTCCCTTCCCCCCTCCCAAGATCCCTCACCTCCCCCCCTCCCCCTTCAAACACCTCCTCACACCCCCCACCCCCTCCCCGGGCTAATTACATGAGGGTGTGAGATTTTGCCTAATTGTCTCCCTCTCTCAGACCACGAGCTGTTCGGCAAGTCGCTAATTTGGGCTAAACTCTTTTGTTTATCTCTTTCTCTTTCTCTTTCTCTATCGTTCGGTCTCTTTCTCTCGCTTTTTCTCTTTCTTTCTTTCTTTCTCTTTCTGTCTGTCTGTCTCTTTCTCTCTCTCTATCTCTATGTCCGTTTGTCTGTCTATCTGTCTGTCTGTCTGTCCGTCTCTCTCTCTCTCTCTCTCTCTCTCTCTCTCTCTCACACACACACACACACACATACGCACACACTGGTAGATACGTATATATAAAGTACTTTTAGAAAATCCTAAATATCAATGAAAATCCAGATTTCGATCTATACTAAATGAAAGCAGATCACAAACAAAACACAACACAAAGACAAACAAAACACAAGCAAAACACGGAACACAAATACAAACAAAGACAACGCATACAAAACAACCAGACACACACACACACACAAACAGACACACACATAGCAGAAATATCTTCCTTCTCATCAGCACAATGATAAATACATTATTTCCGCGTTGAACACACCCAAGGCTTCTAACTAACGGGTTTGATTGCAAGAGGATAAATCATATTGCATTGATTTTCCTTTATCTATTCACATAGCCGCGTATGCTTTTTTATTTTGAATCTGGGGGATACGGTGATTTTTTGTTTGTTTGTTTGTTTGTTTTCTTTACTAGAGATGTATCTTTTTTCTGAAATAAAAGGAATGAACAGAAAAAAAAACAATAATAAAAATAACAAAGAAACAAAAAAGATAGAAACACACGACAAAGGACAAAAAGAAAGGAAAAAAAACTACAAAAACACGAACACAAAAAAGGTTCCATTTAAGAATAGAAACCACGTGACTTCACATCAACACGTGGTAGAGGGGTGGGGTGGGGGGGTGGGGTAGGGGTGGGGGTGGGGCGCGGCGAGGGGTTCGGGAGTGGGGAATTAGGAGGGGGGGGGTTAAGGGAAGGAGAAACTAGGGCATAGGGAGGAAGAGGGTGGGAGGAAGGGAGGGAGGGGAGAGGGAGGGAGGGAGAGAGAGAGAAAGAGAGATTGTGTGTATGTACTGTATGTATGTGTATGTGTATGTGTGTGTGTGTGTGTGTGTGTGTGTGTGTGTGTGTGTGTGTGTGTGCATGTGTATGTGAGAGAGAGAGAGAGAGAGAAAGGGGGGGGGGGAGATAGATAGATAGATAGATAGATAGATAGATAGATAGATAGAGAGAAAGGGGGGGTAGATATATATATATATATATATATATATATATATATATATATATATATATATATAGAGAGAGAGAGAGAGAGAGAGAGAGAGAGAGAGAGAGAGAGAGAGAGAGAGAGAGAGAGAGAGAGAGAGAGAGAGAGAGAGAGAGAGAGAGAGAGAGAGAGAGAGAGAGAGAGAGAGAGAGAGAGAGAGAGAGAGAGGAAGAGAGGAAGAGGAAGAGGGAGAGGGAGGAGAGAAAGATAGAGGGATAGATAGAGAGAGAGAGCGAGGAAGAGGGGGAGAGAGGGAGTGAGGGTGAAGAGGGAGAGCGAAGGGTGGGAAAATGGACCAAAATCCTGACCGGATATGCAAATAAACGCGCACACCAACTCGCTTTTGTTTATCTTTTCATTTTCATTTTTTCTACGAATGAATTGTATAATATCTTTCATTAGTTCACACGAAGATTTCCACATCCTAATGGATATAAAGACATTGTTAATTCATTCAGTTCATACATATATATACTCATATAAATATATATTATAAATATATATTCATACATACATAAACAACAACACACACACACATATATATATACATATACATACATACATATATATATATATATATATATATATATATATATATATATATATATATATATATGTGTGTGTGTGTGTGTGTGTGTGTGTGTGTGTATGTGTGTGTGTGTTTGTTTTTGTGTGCGTGTGTTTATACATGTATGTATGTATGTATATGATATAATATATATATAATATACAATATACATATAAATATATATATATATAAGATAAAAATACATGGACATGTATGTTTAATGGTTCTTGCAAGCAAAAGCACATGTGGCAAGACTGCTGCCTCAGTGACCGAACTCGGCCATCTTGAAACACGTGT
>BOPN01000041.1:475421-502921 GCA_017312705.2 Penaeus japonicus
GTTCTCCGTCTCTCTGTGTCCAGCCCTCGCCGCCTGCCCTTCACTCTCGGCACGTCTACTTGTTTGTTTTTGTGTTTGTTTGTGCGTCTGTGGTTAACTGATCTTGATTATTGGTCTGTTTGGTCGACTGGCACGCTCATGCATGCACACAAGCACGCACGCACGAACACACGAATTCTCCGCCAATACTAATGCAACGCACGTCTCTCCTTAAAGCGTTTCATTCATTTATTGCTATTAATAAATACTGATTAGGATAAGTTGATTGATGATGATAGCAATATGAATAATAACACTAATAATAATTATAAAAGTGATAAATACAGAGTAATAATAGAAAAGAAGTACATAAAAAAATATATATATATACATCATTTTCACCGAGAGACTCACAAACCTCTTCCTCGTTATTCAAACTCCTGCCCGCCATTCCCCATTCCCCCAACGAACCTCATCTCATCCTTTAACCCCATCCCTTCCACATCCCCATCTCTGCAACCATAACCTCCCCCCCCTTATCTCCTAAACTCTACCCCGCTTACCCCCATCCCAACCCCATTTCTCCTACTCTAGCCTTCTCTAACCCCATCACACGCACCTCTTACCCCCAAACCCCCAACCCCAATCCCCAACCCTACGCCATTCGCAACCCCATTCATCTCCCCACCCCACTTGCAGCCCCACACCCTTCCCCCCCCCCCCATCTCTCCTCCCCTCTCAACGGAAGCCAACCTAACCCATCGTAACCCCACCATTACCCCCTCCCCTAACCCCATCCTCCCTAATAAAAAACCCATCTCTCCAACCCCCATCCCCTAACCTCGTTTCTCCAACCTTAACACCCCACCATCACCCCCTCCTCTAACCCCCACCATCACCCCCTCCCCTAACCCTCACCATCATCCCCACCCCAACCCCTATCCAAGCTCCCTCCCCTAACCCCCCACCATTACCCCCTCCCCAACCCCCATACAAACCCCTTCCCCTAACTTCATCTCTCCAACCCCGACCCCCCACCATTACCCCCTCCCCTAACCACATTTCTCCAACCCCAACCCCCCACCATTGCCCCCTCTCCAACCCAACCCCCCACCATTACCCCCTCCCCAACCCCCATACAAACCCCCTCCCCTAACCACATTTCTCCAACCCTAACCTCCACCATTACCCCCTCCCCAACCCCCATACAAACCCCCTCCCCTAACCACATTTCTCCAACCCTAACCTCCACCATTACCCCCTCCCTCAACCCCCAACCATTACCCCCTCCCCAACCCCCATACTAACCCCCTCCCCTACCCACATTTCTCCAACCCCAACCCTCATACAAACCCCTCCCCTAGCCCCATTTCTCCAACCCCAACCCCCCACCATTACCCCCTCCCCAACCCCCATACAACCCCCCTCCACCCCATTCCCCCGGAGTGACTAACCATTCAAACAAACCACACCTGGATAACCCACACACCTTTCATGCAAACAAACAAGCAAACAAGCAAAACAGACGATGGCAATGACAACAAGAGCAACAAAACGGTAACATCAATGACACTTTATAAATAGAACGACAAAAATAGTGGTCTAATTGGCGCTTATTTTTTTCAGCTGAGTTCCAGTGGGAAGTGAGTAAATTTTGCAAGTATTTTTATATTCAGTAATGTGAGGGAGGGAGGGAGAGGAAGGAAGAGAGTGTGTGATAGAAAGAGAGAGAGAGATACATACAGATCCATCCGTCCATGTATTATATATTTAATATATATATAATATATATAATATATATAATATATATAATATATATATATATATATATATATATATATATATATATATATATATATATATATATATATATATATATATGTATATATATATATGTATATATATACATATATATATGTATATGTATATATATATATATATATATATTTATATATATTCTCTCTCTCTCTCTCTCTCTCTCTCTCTCTATATATATATATATATATATATATATATATATATATATATATATATATATTATATATTTACATATATATATATATATATGTGTATATATATATATATACATATATATATATATAAATATATATATATATATATATATATATATATATATATATATATATATATATAGAGAGAGAGAGAGAGAGAGAGAGAGAGAGAGAGAGAGAGAGAGAGAGAGAAGGGGGAATATATAGATATATATAAACCGAAAAGTAGATACACAGCATAATTCAGTTATGACCATCAACCACATTCCCCCACCTACGCACCCCCCCCCCTAACACCCAACCCACCCCCCGCACCACTCACACCTTTTCCCGCGTTTGCACCACGTACCGTAATGCCACCAAAGTATCTGTATGCGCGTTTTTCTAAGCCAACGAAAATGAATCCGCATTCTCGTGTCTACGCCATCACCCCGTACCCTCCCCACTCCCCCACCCCCACCCCCCCCCCGCCTCTGTTCACGTAGTACAAGGTCACGTGATGGAGATCTCATCATCTCTTCCGCGTTTGTGATGACTACGGTGCTGTTGAATTTGCCGGATTGTGGCTGGGAGATAAAATGAATTTTTTTTTTTTTTTTTTTTAGGGGGTGATGCTTTTTTTTTTTTTTTTTTGAGGGGGGGGGGGTGTAAGATTATGTTTTATGTTGAAGGGGAAAGGGGATTAAATCATTGTTTGGGATGTCGAGTTGGTGAAAATGTCTACTGACAATATTGGAGAAATATATCCAAATCTGAAGGATTACTTTGAAAATGAATCTCACACACACACACACACACACACATATATATATATACACATGTAAATATAATTACATACATATATACATGTACACATATACATATACACAGACACAATATGTATATACATATATATATATATATATATATATATATATATATATATATATATATATATATATATATATATATATATATATATATAGCATATACATATATTATATATATATATATCTATTTATCTATCTATATATATATATATACATATACATATCTATATATACATATATATAAATATATATAAATATATATATAATATATATATATATATATACATATATCACATATATATATATATATACATATATATATATATATATATATATACATATATATATATACATATATGTATATATATATATATATATATATATATATCTATATATATATATATATACATATATATATATATATATATATATATATATACATATATATATATATAATATATATATATATATATATATATATATATATATATTTATATATAATATATATATATATATATATATATATATATATATATATATATATATATATATATATACATATATATATACATCTCTCTCTCTCTCTCTCTCTCTCTCTCTCTCTCTCTCTATATATATATATATATATATATATATATATATATATAATATAAACATATGTATTTATACATATGTATATTATACATATATATATTATACATATATATATTATACATATATATATTATATATATATATATTATACATATATATATTATAATATATATTATACATATATATACATATATTATACACATATATATCATACATATTACACATATGTATATATATATTATATATATATATATATATGATTATACACATTATTATTATTATACATATTATATATATATTATACATATTATATATATATTAAACATATATACATATATATATCATATACATATATATTATATATTATATATATATGATAGATGTATATATATAGAGATAGATATAGATATATAAAGAAAGAGAGAGAAAGAGACACCCACAGCACAGATAACCACACAAAACCCATATACCTACGCCTAGCACAACCTCCACTCGATCCCAATTACATTCTCATTTGAAGATGCTGAGAAAAAAATTATACATTCTCACTCCCCACCCGCCCGACCACCCACCCACCTACCCACCCACCCTCCCCCCTCTTTTAGCCCCCCTCACCTCCCCCCTCTCCTCCAGGCTCACTTAGAGGCTTCTGGGGAGAGGGAAAAAAGTGGTTTTACCTTGGCCTCTCCGTGTCGGAAATTGAGAGCGAGATCTATAAAATCATTCCGCTTCGATCCCCACCTCTTCCACTTCAACAGCCTATGCCGGGCTCTTACGGCTCCTGTGTCTGTCTGTCTGTCTGTCTGTCTGTCTGTCTGTCTGTCTGTCTGTCTGTCTGTCTGTCCGTCTGCACGAATCAGTAATAGCAAAATTTGAACCTCTTTATTAACTGAAAAAAAAAAAAATAAACAAATCCGTCAATACATAAACGAATAAACAAACAAACGAATCATCACATACATATGATATTCTCAGAAAAACAACAACAAAAAAACTCACAGGAGGGAAAACAAAAGACAATCTACCAGAAGACTTTGCAACTGCCTCACCCCCCTGCATCTCGGAATGCAACATGCAATGTCTTCCTGGTAGAGGAGTTAAACCTGCTTCTACCACACACACACACACACCAGTTCGTGCCTACCACCTACCACCTAGTCGAGACAAGATCTTCTGTAAGGTGGTGACTGGTTGGTTTGGATGGTAGCTGTCTTGTGGTTGGTTGTTAGTTGTGGTACGTGTGATGGGGTGAAAGTATTAAGGTTAAATCTTGATGAAAAAAATGTATTGTGGTTTAGATCAAATGAATAACCTTTGATTTATATAGTATATTATATCAGAAATGCATTGTCGTTTTCTTCTATCCTATCTATAACATCCGCCTATCAACATCTGCAACAAGGCTTACCAACATTGCAAATTTCTCTCAAGTCATTTAACCTTGCCGTGATCTCTCTTCCGCTGACTATTAATATCAGATTATAGAAAAAAATAAATGGAGGAAACGGCATGACTACCGCTTTTTATATCAATCCGATTCTATTCTCGGTACAGAAATGAATTGAACTTTTTTTCAAAACTAAGTTTAAAGAAAAGGAAGTGACTTTTTTTCTTAACAGGCCTAAATTTTTCATTAACATCTACGCGATAACACAACTACCAAATCTTTCTATATTCCTATCAAGTCCACACCTTCTTTGTCTATAAACCAATAAAAATCCGAATTAATCTAAAAAAAAAAACTAAAAGACTAATGAACAATAAAAAAATATACAAAACAAAAAGGCACAATCATTTATCACTAATAATAAGCAACACGGAACAAACAAGTCACGTCCAGTCACGCACACGCTTACACGCTTAACTCTTTTAACACTCTCTTCGAACACAAGGAAGAAATGAAAGACTTTCTCTCTCTTCTACTCTTTCTTTCTTTCTTTCCTTCCTTTCTTACTCTTTCTCTCTCTCTTTCTCTTTCTCTTTCTCTCTCTCTCCCTCTCTCTACCTCCGTAATTCTCATTCACATACAAGGAAGAACTAAAAGATTTTCTCTCATTCTCTTCCACCCTTACTTTCTCTCTCTCTCTCTCTCTCTCTCTCTCTCTCTCTCTCTCTCTCTCTCTCTCTCTCTTCCTCCACCTCCTTCTCTCCCTCCTTTATTCTCATTCACATACAAGGAAGAAATAAAAGACTTTCTTTCTCATTCTCTTCCACTCTTTCTTTCTTCCTTTCTTACACTTTCTCTCTCCCTCTCCCTCTTCCTCCCCCTCCTTCCCTCTCCCTCCCCTCCTTAATTCTCATTCACATTCACTCCCTCACACCCTTACTAGTAAAACCTTAATAAGGAAAAGGGTCTATTGTTAAATACCCCCCCCCCGCCCCCCCCTCCACTCACCCCTAGGTGAAGGTGAAAGGGTATGGACGAGAGGGGGGGGGGGGGTTGAGAGTGAGTTGACTCATGAGTAAGAGGCGGAAAGGGGAGTGAATAAAGGAATGTTATTCATGAGTAAATTGTAGTGCTTTGTGGTGAGTAACTCTATGGGATATGAATCGGTGGTTTGGTAGCTTACTCATGATGAATAAATGAATGGATATTAGAGAAATGAAAGAGATTAGAGAAATTAATGCATCTGTTCTTGTGAAAGATAGCTAAACAATTTGAATAATAACATTAACATTGGTGATAATACTAATTAAAACAATAATGATGAGAGTACATTTTCAAAATCATATCAATAACAGCAATGATAACAATGATAATAATAACAGTAACCTTAACAGAACTACTAATAGTGGTGGTGGTAATAGTAACTGTTGTTGTCATTGTAGCAGTAGTAGTAGCATTATCATCAGTAGTAGTAATAATAATAATGACAGTGGTAGTAATAGTAGTAGTAATAATAATAATAATAATAATAATAGTAGTAGTAGTAGTAGTAGTGGTAAGCATCATCAGCAAAACGATAACACCACAGCATTAATATCATCACAGAATCCAAAATCTAAACGGGGGAGGGGAGCCCACTTCCCCATCCAACCGTGCTGAAAAGGCATTCATTACACATCAAAACAACAGAATTCACGAGAGACAATACAACCCTCCCCTCTTCCCGTCTGCCCCCCCACCCCCCACCTTCCTACCCGTTCAAGGTCACACATAAATTACACTTTAAAGGATTGGGGAAGGGGGAGAGAAGGGGGGAAGGGGGAAGGGGAAGGGGGAGAGGGAAGAGGGAAGGGGGAAAGGGGAAGGGGGAAGGGGGAAGAGGGAAGAGAAAAGGGAAGAGGGAAGAGGAAGGGGGAAGAGAGAGAGGAAGGGGGAAGGGGAGAGGAGGGGGAAGGGGGAGAGGGGGGGGCAGGGTGTGGTCCCAATCTATATTTTAGTAACGGGGTTGTTAAAGGACTTATATAATTGAAGGGGTCTTGTTAAACTAAGACAGGTGTTTATCATTTGTTATGTTGTGTTTCCTTCATTCATTTCAATGTCACTTTCTCTTATTTTTCTCTTTCGCTCTTTACTCGCTGAATGGATTATTTGTGTTAATGTACTTTCTTAATATTCACTCATATCGTCTGTGAAAACTCGTACATAAAACACCTGTACGCTTTCACATATACATAGACAAACATAAACATGTATGACAGATAGATAAAAATAGACAAACACACATGCGCATATAAAAGCAGAGACAGATACTGATAAACAAATCTGTATAAGGGATTAGACAGAGAGGGAGATGGGGGGGGAGGGAGAGAGGGAGCAGAGATAGACGGAGGGGGGAAGGGAGTAGGGGCAGATAGAGAGGGTGGTTAGATGGATGGATGGATGGATGAACACAGACAGTCATATACACAGATATATATATATATACATACATACATACACACACACACACACACACACACACACACACACACACACACACACACACACACACACACACACACACACACACACACACACACACACACACACACACCAACGCAATCAGTCCCCAAGGTCACCTCGAGGCGACAAAATCCACACAGACACCCATCATTTCTGTCAACGAGGAAGCAACATTGAAAGCCTAAATCTGTCGTAACCGCCGGTGTGCCGCCACGCCGCCGGTGCCATCGCTCACACCAGGAAGTAGCGGCCACAAGGAAGAGGAAGTGCCGGAGTGCCAACACCCCCTCAACTGCCTCGCCTCAGGAGAAGAGTGACAGCGATTGACCCAAGTTTGAATGCGGTGACCGTTATTTTCTTGCATTTCCCTTTCGCGTCTCGCTTTTTTTTTCTCTCTTCTGGTTCCTCGGAATGCTGGCTTCGATGGAGTGGGAAGGGAGGGGGGGTCATTGGAAGGGAGGAGTGTAGAAGAAAGAAAATGAGACAGAATATATCCTAAAGGGGTAGACGGCTTTTCACGGTAGAGCGGGAAGGGAGAACAACAGTGGACGGCCATGAACAGGTAGGTGTGTGCTGCCAGACGCGCGACGGGAGAGTGCAATTGTAATCCACTCTTACGAAGCATAATTCTTGAAAGTCTTAACAAGTGGGCTTTTAGGGTGATCGAAATAGACCCAGGCATCGCGATGGTTTCACATATTTCAGCGAACTACACGTAAATCCTTCGCTTAGGCATCCAGAGTGCCAGCCGGGCAGGAAGAATACTCGCAACGGACCGCGAAAGCTGCCACGTTCTACAACAACTCGCAACCGCGGCCGAGGGTAACGATGACTCATTCCTTTTAAACATCGAGACAAAAAAGAGGACAGTAGCCACCTACAGCAAACCGCAAAACAAGAACAGAAACACCAATGCTAACCCTCCTTCAACGTTCCTTCAAAACCCGATTTGAGTGTAATAATAACAATAAAAAATGACAATAAATGAACCGGCTGGTGACATGCGGCGACTCGACCGAGAGCCAGGAAGAGGAAGCGTTTCGTCAGTTCCTTCTCTTCCGCCTCCTCCCACAACTGTTCATCTTCACCCACGCCGTTCTCGTCTATGGGGGATCCGAGCGATGCAAAGCGAGACCATAGCACCTCTGACCGAACATTTAAGAAACGAAAGACGGAATACCCCTAGTGAGTAGTTTCAAGGTCACGAGAACACACTCGTACCGCCCTTTTTTTTGTTTTCCTTATTGCTCTTTTGAGAGGAGGGATAAAAATCATCTTAGCTATATAAAGGCGGAAGTGCGGCGGCGGTGCTGTCGCTAGCCATCAAAAACAACCTTCTTTCCCAGATCCTTCGAGACGTGGCTGACTAAGAGAACTTGGTGGGGTTTCCGGAAACGAGTCAAATGGGAGAAAATGATTATTACCTTTACAAAAGAACGTAGCGCAATGGCTCTCTTGCGTGACCCGGAAGTAGGGCAGAGAGCCACCAGATCAACGTTTCAATTGTTTATACAGATTTCCACGATGGGCCTTGACTCTTGATAATTCTATGTCATTTTCATCTAATATTTATGTTCGAGTAAAAATAAATTTGGTCATTAACTAGCAAGATGTTAATTCAAAATGAAAAAAATATATAAACTATAATGATAACAGCTTATCGTGGACATCGCAATGATTATATTTTTAAAAAAATGTATTAATGATACTGGTAGTTGTACAACATTGGTAATAAAACAAAAAGCCATTACGAAAATTAATAACATTAACAAAAATAAAGCAATAAAGATAAACGTAATGAATATTATCAATACTATTTTTACACTATCAAAAACAACTATTACAGTATCATATTTGATATGACATGACAAATAAGATAACAAGAAATGATATATCACAATTAACATGTTGATCTAAGAAGCACAATAACAATTTTACAGTGTTCTTTATCTACACTATCACATTTCCAACCATTATTTATTTTATCTATCATCAAATGTATTATTACTAATTGCAATGATAATTTAACGTTAGAATTACAATACCACCAATTCTATTTATATAACAACTACAATAACCATAAATAGTAATTGTAACTATAAGGTATCTGCTTTGACCTTGATGAACAAACACATTTAGATGTAGCTGCGCTTCAAAGCAGCAGAAGCACAAGTAAAAGTAGAAGTAGTAGCAGTAGCTGTAGTAGTAGTAGTAGTAGTAGTCGTAGTAGCAGAAGTAATAGGATGAGGATCATTATCGTATTTGTTATCATAATTAACATTAAGAACCAGTTACTGTATCAAATGAATTGGAAATTAGTAGTAGTAGTAATAGTAGTAGTAGTAGTAGTAGATGTAGTAGTAGTGGTCGTAGTAGTCATAGTAGCAGCAGTAATAGGATGAGGATAATTATCGCATTATCATAATTAACATTAAGAACCAGTTTCTGTATCAAATGAATTGGAAATTATTATTATTATTATTATTAGTAGTAGTAGTAGTAGTAGTAGTAGTAGTAGTAGTAGTAGTAGTAGCCGTAGTAGTAGTAGTAGTCGTAGTAGTAGAAGTAGTCGTAGTAGTAGCAGTAATAGTAGGATGAGGATCATTATCGCATTGTTATCATAATTAACATTAAGAACAACCAGTTACTGTATCAAAGGAATGGGAAATTGCATTTTCAGTGATAATGATAGCAATTATAACGGTTCTAGTATTGAATTTGTAAGTACTGTATCATATCATTTGTAGTAACAATAGCAGTAGTAATTTGGTGCATATTACCAGTAATGATACAGCAACACGAAAGGTTGAAAATGATGCAAATAATGGTACTATTCATAATTATAGCCAAATAATAAAAATAGAATGTATAGAATTGCAACATGGCAATTTTATACTTATGATAATAGTAATGATAATAATAATAACAACGATGATGACAGTCATAGTAATAATGATTGTAATTATTTAAGGAAGTGTAATATTTACATTCCGTTAAAGAAATTCAGTTAAAAATGCCCCCAAAATAAATATATAAACTAGCCATAGTGAAAAAAATATATAAATGGCGCATAAGAAAACTAAGAAAAAAAACACGCCAAATTTTTGAGATGGGAGCCAAGATTGGTGAAAAAAAAAAAAATCCTATACAGGTTGACCATTTGAAAACCAAGTGTGGTAAAAGGTCACTGTAAAATTGGTCGTTTAATTTGAAAAAAAAAAAAAAAAAAAAAAAAAAAATTACACTCCCTCTACAAAAGGTCAACAAGTACGTTGGACACCATTTGAAAAAGTCCACTAACTCTAAAGCGAAGGTCGCACGTTTCTGCATTCATTAGCGTTATATAACACTGGCTGGCGAAGTTAGTCGGGGTGAGTTGACGGTCGGGAATTCTATACATTGCGGTTCGATCACGTTTAAATGGGTTGCATTATTAATTAGGGTATTTATCCTTCTCTGTTGCCTTTTTTATGCCGTAATGTGTGTTTGTGATCTATCTCTCTTTCTCTTTCTCTCCCTGCCTCCCTGCCTGCCTGCCTGCCTGCCTGCCTGCCTGCCTGCCTGCCTCTCTCTCTCTCTCTCTCTCTCTCTCTCTCTCTCTCTCTCTCTCTCTCTCTCTCTCTCTCTCTCTCTCTCTCTCTCTCTCTCTCTCTCTCTCTCTCTCTCTCTCTCTCTCTCTCTCTCCCTCTCCCCCTCCCTCGTTCTCCTATCTTCCCTTTATTATTATCACGTCCTCTTCCTTACATTCTTTCTCTCTCAATCTCTCTCATCTCCTTATCCCCTGCTACCTACCCCTATGTCTTCTACGCTTCCAATTCATCTTATTTTCCTTACTTTTACCTCCTTTTATTGCATGCTAACGATCAATGTCGTCGTGTTAAACATGCGAACTCACGCGACGTAACGAAATCTGCATCACAAAACCGTACGTCACAGTCGTCACAACGCATTTTTTTCTTTTTTCTTTTTAATTCCTAAAGCCGACCAACGTCAGCAAGCTCTGTACCCTTGAACTTTAAACTGCCAACCCACGAACTTAAGATGAAAGGGTAAAAATAGAGCAAATAGACACACATTCAATACGTAAGTACATACACAGACTAAACGAGGCGCGCGCGCATACGCACCCATACACGCACACACACACATATATATATACATACACATACATATACATACATACGTACACACATACATATACATATATACACACATATATACAAACACACACACGTAAAAAAAAAAAAAAAATCTGTTCACTAATATTCAATATTTCGATCAAATTAAAACAGATTGTCTAAGGAAGTGTTGCAATCGCTTTATCAGTACCAACAACGAATAAAAATATAATAATAAGGTACATGTAAATCAATTGTCATTTCCGAAATACGATATATAATTAAGGAAATGACGTTTATTGACTTTGTCGGCTTAAAAAAAAAAAAAAAAAAAAAAAAAACGGATACAGGTGTGTGTGCAAGCAGGCACTAACGTTTACATCCGCACATGAAAAAAAGCTTACATGCAACACACACATACATATATTGCAAACAATCATGAACTTGTATATTGTACATGTACAAGTATATACGGGGGTTAATAAATAACATATATACAGAAGCGCCTACACACACACATACATACACATATATATACACACATACATATATATACATACACACATACATATACATATACATACACATTCACACACACACACACACCTTGTGACCGTGAACTCAGACCATTAATTACAGACCTTACTAATGAGTCGCCATCAAACATTTAAATTGGTGATTATGGACATCAATTCAACGTCCTGATTGGCTGAAGTGATCAGCTCGCTACCGGGATAAAAGGCAGTTTATGTTCTGATTACTCGATAGTCTCGTTACCAGGAGAGTAACAGGGAAATCAGAATATTATTGTTTACAGTAATAGGGAAATCAGGATATTATTGTTTACAAGAATAGGGAAATCAGGATAATCTCGCTATTAGAAGAGTAACAGGGAAATAGGATATCCTCGCTATCAGTAATAGGGAAATCAGGATATTCTCGCTATAAGGAGAGTAACAGGGAAATAGTTTATCTTCGCTATCAGTAATAGGGAAATCAGGATATTCTCGCTATAAGGAGAGTAACAGGGAAATAGTTTATCTTCGCTATCAGTAATAGGGAAATCAGGATATTCTCGCTATCAGGAGAGTAACCGGGAAATAGGATATCCTCACTATCACCAATAGGGAAATCAGGATATTCTCGCTATAAGGAGAGTAACAGGGAAATAGGATATCCTCGCTATCAGTAATAGGGAAATCAGGATATTCTCGCTGTCAGGAGAGTAACAGTGAAATAGGATGTCCTTGTTATCAGTAATAGGGGAAATTAAGCTGCTTATTCATAAAAAGGACTCTGTCCCTTTATTAATAAAACTAAATCCATAGAGACGTTTCTAATGATTTATAAAATATTTTTTACCGGGAAAATCAATACACAAAAATTTAGATATAATCTTAAAAAAAAAAAAATAAATAAATAAAAATAAAAAAAAAATGATAACCACGTGAAACGAAAACGACTCGCTTACACAAACACAAACGAAAAACAAATAAATAAATAAATAAATAAATAAATAAATAAATAAAGCAATTCCGTATCGCAGAAGGACACTGTAATAATTGTCGGGTCAAGGAAGCAAGCGCTATAAGGAAGTAAGCCACTGACTGGGAAACGAATTACTATAAAAGTAACAAACCACCAACAAGGTAACTCACACACACACACAAGGAAACAAAGACACACCAACTAGTATAAACAAACCACTGACAAGGAAACTAACCTCAAACATGGAAACAATTTTCTACCACGGAAACAAGTAAACAAAGCACTAACAAGGAAACAAGCCATTAAACAAGCAAACAAACCACCAAGAAAACAAAGCAATATCAAAGTAAACAAAGCACTAACAAGGAAACAAACCAAGTAAACAAAACACTAACAACTTAACAAAGCACTAACAAGGAAACAAACCACCAATTAAACAAAGCGCTAACAAGGAAACAAACCACCAAGTAAACAAAACACTAACAACTTAACAAACCATCAAGTAAACAAAGCACTAACAAGGAAACAAACCACCAATTAAACAAAGCACTAACAAGGAAACAAACCACCAAGTAAACAAAACACTAACAACTTAACAAACCACCAAGTAAACAAAGCACTAACAAGGAAACAAACCACCACCAAGTAAACAAAGCACTTACAACTTAACAAAGCACTAACAAGGATAACCTCTACCAAGAAAACAAGTAACAATGGAAACAAAGCTCTACGAAGAAAACAAGCCACTAACAAGTAAATAAAGCACAAGCAAGTAAACAAAGCACTAACAAAGGGAACAAACCTCTACCAAGAAAACAAGCCACTAACAAGTAAACAAAGCCCAAACAAGTAAACAAACTACTAACAAAGGAAACAAACCACTAACAAAGGAAACAAACCTCTACCAAAGAAAACAAGCCACTAACAAGTAAACAAAGCCCAAACAAGTAAACAAACTACTACCAAAGAAAACAAGCCACCACCAAGTAAACAAAGCCCAAACAAGTAAACAAACTACTAACAAAGGAAACAAGCCACTAACAGGGAAACAAAGGCAAGACCGGCTTTTCCTCACACAACCATAAAAGCCGAAAGACTCACCTTACACCAGGCTGTCTGCCACGCTGTCCTGCCGCAATGCTGGTCTTTGCTTGCCGCGTCTGGATCTATTCTGCAATTTTCTGCAATCTTGCACTCGTACGACTTTTGTGGCAAATGTTATTCATCTCCAGGTTTTGAAAGAGTGGTGTAGGGGCGACGCAAGCATTTCTCTTTGCTATCCGTTCTCGTTCTTGTTTTCTCTCTCTCTCTCTCTCTCTCTCTCTCTCTCTCTCTCTCTCTCTCTCTCTCTCTCTCTCTCTCTCTCCTTTCCTTTCTTCTTCTCTCTCTCTCTCTCTCTCTCTCTCTCTCTCTCTCTCTCTCTCTCTCTCTCTCTCTCTCTCTCTCTCTCTCTCTCTCTCTCTCTCTCTCTCTCTCTCTCTCTCTCTCTCTCTCTCTCTCTCTCTCTCTCTCTCTCTCTCTCCCTAGTCTTAAAACGAAATACTATTATCAATGCCTGAATCTACAGCTGTATAGCTTACAAACACATAATTTCACTTCACGGAAACCCACCTAAATAAATGCCTTGACAAGAACTGACGGGTAATTTACTTATACGCTTGATCTATAGCTCTTTCATTCCCTCTGCATATATTAGTATCCCAAACTAATTTAAAAAATGCCACCGCCTGTCATATATATTTATCGTTAATTCGTCAATTCTTTTATATATTGTAATCCATTTCAGAAGTCCATTATAATCATCTCATTCCTAATAAATATACACCCTATTAGAGAATCATTAGAATCATCCGTATTAAAGATCCACAATAAAAAAAATCCTGTGATTATGTTTGGGGAGTCCTACTTAATATGCAAGCAAACTAAGGCACAAGAGATTAGTGTTATTCTGCATCAATAGCCTTAGTAAGTCCCTCTTGAACGTAGGCGCAAGGGAGTGGTCTTTCAGGCTAAGTATAAACCTTTGTACAATTTGCTTTCTAATGACAGGAAAGGGCAAAGCGGATAGCCTGGCCATGTATGCTTTCCTTGCTATATATCCAGGGAGGGTCTTTGCGATGTTGGTATGTACAGTAATTATTTTTTCTTTTTGTTTTCTTTCTCTTATCTTCTCTCTGCCCGCCTGCCTCTCTCTCTCTCTCTCTCTCTCTCTCTCTCTCTCTCTCTCTCTCTCTCTCTCTCTCTCTCTCTCTCTCTCTCTCTCTCTCTCTCTATTTCGTTCTTACCTTTCGTTCTCCCTCGCTTTCTGTATTTATTTCATACATAAAACCTTTAGCGCTATTCTTAATAAAGAAAAAGTCAGACTGGCATAAAAATATACGTTCAACGACCAGTTTAGAATTATACATCAGAAATCTACCACACGTTCTCGTCCCTCCTCCCCCCCCTTTCTACCAGCAAACCTGAAGCATTAATATAACTTCCAATTAGGAATAGCCCCTTACCCTCTCCCCCCCTCCATTCCTCCCTCTCATCCCCTCCCCTACCCATCCTTCCCATCCTTCCCCTGGCCCATCCCATCCTCCCCTCCCCTCCCTCCCCCCTCCCTACCACAGCACCCCACCGATCCTAAAATGGTCGACAATTATTCTCATCTCCTCAAACAATTACCCATTAGGACCTGTTAATTGCTAATTTCCGCACCAGCCACTTGGTGATCAGGGGCGTACATGATGGGGGTAGGGGGGTGGGGGGAGGTGTAGTAGTTGTAGAAGGATTGTTGTAGTTGTAATGGATAATTAGCGTTGTAGGTTAGTGTTGTTAGTGTTGTATTGAATAATTAAGGTTGTAAGTAACTGTTGTTGTAGTATTTAAGGTTGTAAGTAACTGTTGTTGTAGTATTTAAGGTTGTAAGTAACTTGTTGCAATAATCAATAATCAAGGTTGTAGTTCACTGTTGTAGTTGTAGTGGTTGCCGAGTTTTACTATTATCTTTACAGTAAATACTTTTGACTCAATGTAATAGTGGTTGGTGTGGTAACGAAAAATTGATACTCATAACAGACATGACTTTTTAACCTTTATATATATTTAATTACAACTCTTTGTTAAATATAACTTTTCATAACGTAATTATCCATCTTCAGATGATGGCAAGATGGGTTGCAGAAGTTGACAGTGCAAGGGACGGCAATTGTGGCTGCAGTGGGTTATTCCAGTAACTAGATGGACACAATAACATTTGTAAAGAGCATTTCCGATAATAACTTTTACCAACTGTAATACCCGGATCTATATAAGACACATTAACATTCTGGAATATAGCTTCAACGAATCCCTTATAACTAAAGCAATTTGCATGATAAAAAAAATCTATGATTGGATAATCGTTTGAAAAAAGACGCGTTTTATGGACCATACCGGAGGGGGGGAGGGGGTGGGTGGAGAAGGGGTGTGAGTGGGGTGGGGGAGGGTGAAGGGGTGTGGGTGGGGGAGGAGGGAGAAGGGGTGTGGGTGGGGGAGGGGGTAGAAGGGGTATGGATGGGGAAGGGAGAAGGGGTGTGGGTGGGGGAGGGTGGAGAAGGGGTGTGGGTGGGGAAGGGGGGAGAAGGGGTGTGGGTGGGGAAGGGGGAGAAGGGGTGTGGGTGGGGGAGGGGGAGGAGGGGTGTGGGTGGGGGAGGGTGGAGAAGGGGTGTGGGTGGGGGAGGGTAGAGAAGGGGTGTGGTTGGGGGCAGGGGGAAGGGTGTGGGTGGGGGAGGGTAGAGAAGGGGTGTGGGTGCGAGTGGGAGAGGGTGGGCGGTGTGAGGGTAAAGGCGGCCCTTGTAATGAGAGATGTCTGGCGTTCTCCTAAACAGCTGACCTCATTAAAAATATTGGGGAAAAAAAGAGAGCAGTTAGGCCTACATGGCCAAAAGGCTGTTGTATTAGTGAATGAAATAGAGTTGATATTCTCCCCTTTTGACACCTTTTCACCATATAACTACTTAAATCTATATCAATAACTATAACGAACTTGCAATTCAACGTAAAGTCACAATCCACTTTAAGAAGTAATGACCAATAGACAAAGACAAATTTCAAAATGGCAACCATTAGCCATTTATGCTAATAGGGTCATTAGCATTCAACCTGAAAAATGGAAAATTTAAAAATTAGGGAGAAAAAAGATTTGAAAAGTGAGAGGGCAAAAATTTACCGGAAGCCCGCACGAGAGAGAGAGAGAGAGAGAGAGAGAGAGAGAGAGAGAGAGAGAGAGAGAGAGAGAGAGAGAGAGAGAGAGAGAGAGAGAGAGAGAGAGAGAGAGAGAGGGGGGGGGAGAGGGAGAGAGAGGGGGGGGGGGGGGGGGGGGAGAGAGAGAGAGAGAGAGAGAGAGAGAGAGAGAGAGAGAGAGAGAGAGAGAGAGAGAGAGGGAGAGAGAGAGAGAGAGAAAGGGAGAGTGAGAGTGAGAGTGAGAGAGAGAGTATGAGTATGAAAGAGTGAGTGTGAGTGTGCACAATGTACATGCCCGAACGTGTGTGTGTGCGTGTGCATGCATGCCAGCGTAAAAGTGTGTGCCAGCCAGTCAGCCAGCCAGCCAGCACGCCCAGCCGTCCAGCCGCCCACCTGCCCACTTCCAAAACATCGATATACCCGCACGTGCCTGTCCATCGATCTGCCCAACCCACCACCCCGGACACGCGCGCGGCTTCCAGAACCACGTGTTATGGGAGGGGAGGGGAGGGGAGGGGAGGGAGAATGATTAGGTGGGTGAGTGGGGGAGGAGAGAAAGGAAAGGAAGGTGGGAGGGTTGTGGGTTGGAACAGGGAAACAGAAAATGAGGGAGGGAGAAAAGAGAGGTGGCAGAGAGAGAAAGGGGGGAGGGGGAGGGGGAGGGGGGAGAGAGAGAGAGAGAGAGAGAGAAGGAGGGAGAGGAGAGAGTAGGAGGGGAAAGGGAGAAAAGGAGGGGAGGGGAGAAATGGAGGGGGAGGGGAGGAAAGGAGGGAGAGGGGAGAGAGGAGGGAGGGGGGAGGGAGAGGGAGAAGGGAGGGAGAAAGCACGTGGTGCTATAGAAATCAAATCTTTTGAATGATAATTAGCGGCGAATAAGAGCAGCAGCTTTTCATTTTTGTCCCTTGCAGGAATGATAAAAATCGCACACTACCCGTATGATTTTTTGAGTGATTAAACGGTGCTAAATTTCAGTCACCATAGACAAAAGGTACATCTCTAATGGGTGAAATGTTCTGGATATCTAAGGGCGATCATTACTCCTTTTTTGCTGTCACTCCCAATGCTATTGCCATTATGTTTAATATTACATATATTAATACCACTGCCGCAGTACTTCCAAACATCTTGAATAAAAGTTCCTTCAATTCAAAGGCAAACCTACTTCCTACTGCGTTTTCCTTCAGTACTTATAAAAAAAAAAGAAATTCCAGAACGGACATACAAAGGGCAATGATACAAATAGAATTCAATAAAAAAAATAAAAAAAATGTAGTTTTTCCCGCCAAATCCACGCACGTTCATTCATGGCTGGAAAAGCGCGGGAAATTGCGTCAACTTCCGTACACACGCCGGGCCAACCTCGTTACTACAAACCCGATCTCCTTCTCTGCATAAATAACGACAAAAAAAAAAAAAACTCCACACATCTGTGAAATACACACCACGATCAATAACCGTGGATGTGTGAGGGGGGGAGGGGGAGAAAAAAAGGATGTGACTGAATGAGGAATGGACGTTAAGTGTGCATATTCTTAAAATATAATTAAAAAAAAAAAAAAAAAAGCATGCAGCCCGGCGTCTGCTGTACGTACTGCGCAATAACCTAATTACAGCGGCCTTTGGCAGCTCTTTCGCCGGGTGCTTTACGATGGAATTTTCATCCTTTATTTTTTATTTCCATTAATTACAGGGACTCAATTCACCGATCTATCAGCAATATAAAGCAACTGTTTTTAGTTATAAGCTCTATTTATAGATTATCTATACCATGAAAGAGATTCCCTTGTTCAGGCACATAAGAATGCAAACGAAAGAGAACTTAGTCAAGTAAATGCATTCAATTAATAGTCGATATATAAACTAACACTTGAAGTTGCATACAAATACTTAAAATTAGTTGCCAAAATGGATAAGTGGAGTGAATTTCTCTTTCTCTTTCTCTTTCTCTCTCTCTCTCTCTCTCTCTCTCTGTGTGTGTGTGTGTGTGTGTGTGTGTGTGTGTGTGTGTGTGTGTGTGTGAGAGAGAGAGAGAGAGGGGGGGAGGGAGGGAGAGAGGGGGAGGGAAGGGAGAGAGAGAGAGGGGAGGAGGGAGAGGAGAGAAGAGAAGAGAAGAGAAGAGAAGAGAAGAGAAGAGAAGAGAAGAGAAGAGAAGAGAAGAGAAGAGAAGAGAAGAGAAGAGAAGAGAAGAGAAGAGAAGAGAAGAGAAGAGAAGAGAAGAGAAGAGAAGAGAAGAGAAGAGAAGAGAAGAGAGACAGACAGAGGAATACGAGACAAACCCCCTCAAAAAAAAATAATAAAAAAAAAAGATAATACCAAACAACCGAACAAGAGCAGGCAAACAAGGGAAACTAACCTTGGCTTTGACACAAGTGTGAGAGAACGTGATTAAGCACACGAATCCACGAGACGGTTTTCGAGAAAAGGTGTGTTTGTTTTCGTTGTTACTCTGTGAGAGTGCGGTTTTGTACGAGTGTGTCTGGTGTCTACTTGTGTTTTATCTAATGACGTTATTGTTATTTATATGATAAAATATTTGCGTCTATGAAAGAGTTAACCGTTCAATGATTTTATAATTCATACGTATCGTAATTTAGCGTCCTATCAAATTGATAATCACAACTACCATCATCGTCATTTTAGTACAAATAATCAAATCACCTTGTTTGTCTAGTAAAAAAAAAGTCTGGATTCATGAAACTGCATGACCCACCGGCAGATTTTCCAAGGGATCTGGTCAATTTCATGCACATGCAGTCAACCACCCTTACCAAGCTCTCTCTCTCTCTCTCTCTCTCTCTCTCTCTCCCTCTCTCTCTCTCTCTAATTCCTTTCACTTCTCAATGTCTCTTCTCAAGTTGCTGACTCATTTACGACAGTTCAGACGCGTTGAAGTTTTCGTCGCAAAGGTAAACACCATTACACTGCAACTTCACTTATGGTGATGGTAATGTTTTCATGGTAGTGCGAACACATATTCCGGTCACCTGGAAACTCCAGAAAACAACCCAATTTCCTTTTTACGAGAGAGAGAGAGTGAGAGAGAGAGAGAGAGAGAGAGAGAGAGAGAGAATGGAATAAGAGGGGAAGAAATTGAAGTAAAGGGTGAAAAAGAGAGGGAGGGGGGGAGGAAGTATTGGGGAAGGAGGGGGAAGGGAATGAGAAGATTGATATATGGGGAGTGGCAGAGGGCAAGTAAGTATTATGAAAGGGCTAGAGAAAAGTACTTTAATCTGATAAGCGTGATACGGAGTATAGCAACAGGCCCGTTTCTGTTTCTCCGAATGTGGTGGTGTGACTTCGTGGAAAGCCGCTAGCCTCTCGAAAGGCCGAAATTCGTAAGAAAAATAAAAAGGGGAGCGGTAATTAATTGGAATTTAAGATCCGGAGGTATAGACTGTTTATAAGGGGAGACATGTTCAAAGGTTTACGCTTTTTATCAACGCTTTGCATTTACTGGGATAGAAATAATGTGGAAAAAGCGCATTTAACCGCACAGGTGTGTGAACACGTGTAGAACTATCAGATACGTTAGTGTGGCCTCAGCACATAATGTTAATGATATTCTACTACGTACAGACAGACAAACAGACATACTGTACACGAACGTATCCATAAACAAGTAAACAAACCATAACGGGCATAGAGGATACATTGATCATTAATAAGAAATAAATGAAATATTCACAATACAGTTATGTCATTACTCAATTTCATCTAAAGATTTGAGATTAACGTTGAGTAGCAGAGGAAGGGTCACGAGGGGGGAGGGGGAAAGAAGGAAGGGCAAAGGGGGAGAGGGAAGGAAAATTGTAAATTCAAACGACACCGTATATTGCTCTATTATTTCGAAGTTCCAGCTCTGTTTTCAATTATAATAGTGCAAGCGATATTACAAAAAAACAATAATTATAATGGAAGTGAAAATGACAATAACAATAACAGAACATGACGAGAAAATGTTGCTTAGTTGCTTAGCAAGTGTTCGGTCACCTGAGGATAGATGTTGAGAGAACCAACTGCAATTATATCAACGTCAAATATCGTGTTATAGAGAACCACACAACTTCCAAACTCCTTCCCAGCGTGTAAATGGTCCCGTCAAGGAATTGCTAAAATTTGCTGATCTACAGACATTGGACAATACCAAGTTGTAATTTGCAGAAAGTTATTTGAAATTGAAACAACTCGACAGTCTGCAATTCGTCAACCAGCTGTTCAGTTTTAACATTTATCTACATAGAAAGATTTTCAGTATTACATTTCCCGTATCGTTCTTGTTTCAATCTATCTCTGACAAAAATACATAATTTATTTATAAATAAACATTATGAGGGTTTCGGCCGTGACACTTGTCAAATTTGTTCCACTGAACTATTGTACAACTGAATTAATTTGATTGAACTAAACAGCTGTGATCCAATTCCTTTGAATTCGTCTTTCTTTTGTCTATCAGACTCGACGCGAAATACTGGGAAAAGAGAGAAAGAGAGGGAGGGAGGCAGAGGGAGAGAGAGAGAGGGGGGGAAGGAGAAAGGGAGAGGGAGGGAGAGAGAGAGGGGGGGGGGGGGGAGAGGGAGGGGGGGGGGGGGAGGGGGGGGGGGGGAGAGAGAGAGGAGAGGGAGAGAGAGAGAGAGAGAGAGAGAGAGAGAGAGAGAGAGAGAGAGAGAGAGGGGGGAGAGGGATATATAAAGGGAGGGAGGGAGAGAGAGGGTGAGGGGGAAGCAGGAAGGAGAGGGAGGAAGGTTTTCCTGACAATAAAACAAATACTTTGTAATTTATTTACAAACATTATATGGGTCTTGGTCATCTCACCTATCACATTTGAAGCATTGTACAAATGAATTAATTTGATTCAACTAAACAGCTGTGAACCAATTCATTTGAATCCTTTATTATTTATTTTATCTGACGACGCGAAATACTGGGAGGGAGAGGGAGAGGGAGAGGGAGAGGGAGAGGGAGAGGGAGAGGGAGAGGGAGAGGGAGAGAGAGAGGGAGGGGGGGAGAGAGAGAGAGAGAGAGAGAGAGAGAGAGAGAGAGAGAGAGAGAGAGAGAGAGAGAGAGAGAGAGAGAGAGAGAGAGAGAGAGAGAGAGGGAGGGAGGGAGGGAGGAAGAGAGAGAGGGGGTGTGGGGGGGAGGAAGGGAGGGAGAGGCTGGGGAGAAACATTAAGGAGGAGGCAGGCAGTAGGGTAAGGAGAGGGAGAAAGGTTTTCCTGACAGTAATACAAATACTTTGTAATCTATTTATAAATAAACATATGGGTCTCGGTCATCTCACCTATCACATTTGAAGCATTGTACAACTGAATTCATTTGATTGAACTAAACAGCTGTGATCCAATTCATTTGAAATCCGTTAATTTTTCTTTTTCTTTTATCAGACGACGCGAGATACTGGGAGGGGGGGGAGAGAGGGAGAGGGAGAGAGGGGGAGAGAGGGGGAGAGAGGGAGAGAGGGAGAGAGAGAGAGAGAGAGAGAGAGAGAGAGGGAGAGAGGGAGAGAGAGAGAGAGAGAGAGAGAGAGAGAGAGAGAGAGAGAGAGAGAGAGAGAGAGAGAGAGAGAGAGAGAGAGAGAGAGAGGGGAGAGAGAGAGAGAGAGAGAGAGAGAGAGAGAGAGAGAGAGAGAGAGAGAGAGGGGGATTTGCGCATGATTTTCTTGTACATTAGATAACTATATCGTCAAAGTAAAAAGTTTAATTACGATAACGAGTAGACACTATACTATATTACCGGAACTGTCCTTCGGAATACTAAAATTACAGAATAAATTAACCAGTCAACAAAAAAGTTCATTCTTATGCCATAACAACTCACATTTAACTAATCAACATACGAGATTATTAGTTAATCAACTATGATATATGTGAAATATTAAGTTTCCTTTCCTATCTTCTACAATACCCGGTTTAAGCGGCCAATGAAAATAGTTTATTTCAAAGGCTTTTGAGGAAAAATACCAATAACCAACAAAATGGGAAAACCAATGATAATAAAAAAAACTGGTATTGCTGTCGATATTAACATACAAATAATAATTAAAAGTTTATCATAACAAAACTCTAATAGAATGATAATTATCAAATACCAAATTAATAAATACAAGAGAATAAGATGAACTACAGAATCAAAATTCCAGCAATAAAATAAACGATCGGAATCCGTTATAGACATCAACGGACCAACAATCGCATTTCCTTTCATCAAATCTACGAACAACCATTCAACCAAAACCACCAATCAAAATTCACATCGGAAATCAAAATACATACAAAAAAAAGTAAACTTAATCACTAATATCAACCTATAAAAAAGAAGAAAAAAAAAGTTACCAAATTACTCACACAAAAAAGAAGAAAAAAAAGTATAAAAAAAGGTAAACCTTTACAGACCTTCAAATGCTTCTTCAGGAACGTCACCTTTTGGCGGTCAACGGGGGTCTCTGCGCCCTCCTCGAAGATTGGCTCTTGAGCCTCCACGCCTCGAAGAATTACTTCTTGTCCAGAAGCCTCAAACTCCATGCTAATTAAGAACAAACACGAGAAAGAAAATAGTAGGTCTTTTACCTTCGTTGGCAATTCCTGGGTCTGAGGATGGGAAGGAGTTCTCCGCCAGACAGGCGCCATCGGCCTCTTCGAGTGGCGCCTTTGGTCGTAGTTCGAGGGCGTCCTGATTGGCTGAGGCCCTTCGATGTCTGGGTCTTCGCGGCCGCTCATTCGTCGGCGGATTTTTCCCACACTCGGGAGAATATTTCTTCTCCAATCAAAGTCCTTCTGATTATTTTGCTTTCGAAGTTTGATTGTTATGCTATTCTAATGATAATGTGTTGGACAAAATATATATATATATACTAATGGTAAACGTTAATTCTTGCCAGCAACGACTTCAATTACAGAATATGATAAGCACTCAAGCACTTGTTTCTTCAATCAAATGGCGATATTGAAATAATGTGCAAATTTTAGAATTCGAGATTTTCGGTCACATGACTTGTTCGATACGGAACAGCCTTCTCACACACACACACACACACACACTTTCTTTTTCTTTCTCTCTCTCTCTCTCTCTCTCTCTCTCTCTCTCTCTCTCTCTCTCTCTCTCTCTCTCTCTCTCTCTCTACACTCATTCTCCCTCTCCTTCTCCCTCGTAAAATGTGCGTGTTTCCTGTTGCAACCATTATTCTGGAACCTTTCTTCATTAGTCCGTGACATGTGATGGAATATAATTTTCAAGGAAAGTTTCGTCTAATTGATGTAGTTTTGCTTCCGTTAGAATCCGCAAATTACCCTTTTCCACGGACCCTTTCCTAGTACAGCTCTCGTCCAGTAATACAGTATATTTATGCAGGCTGTGGAAATTAATGGTTGGAGGTGAATAGATAGTAAGAACAAAAATTAAAATTACTCCTTTAAGGTGAAAACTTCTTATAGATCTATCACAGAGTCTCATGCAACGTGTCTTTTTTTAAGCTTCCATTATTCTTCCTAAGTCAAGTTTTCTCTTTTTCGTTTTTCTTTTTTCGTTTTTCTTTACTTTCTTTCCTTTTATTATTACTTTATTTCCTATTGTTTGCACTACCGTAGTATATATCAGTACGGGAAGAGAGTTAGATCATTTGTAGTGTTAGCGCACATGAAAGTGTTCAGTCATATCGGTATAATAGCTGCTAGTATACTATATTCCTCTACTTTTGGGGGTCTAGATTCTCATTATATTTTTACTACTACTATGTTACTATAGATAGAGAAATACTAGTTTCATGATTTATAAATTATTTTGCATGAGTTAGTCTTATCTCTTGCTACTTGAAACTCTCAATAATTTGAAGATTGGTTGTGGACCTTCAGACTTAGAGAAGATCATCCGACCCCCTCTTATTTATAGGCCTATGTTCCATTAAGGGCCGATGCATTGATGTTGGTAGACGTCAAACAAGAACAACTTTGGATTTGATACGCTGAAAAGAACGCACACAACCGCATGCTTGTGGCTCGCTCGTTTCTCTCTCTCTCTCACTCACTCACTCTTCATATCTTTCTCTCTCTCTCTCTCTCTCTCTCTTTCTCTTCATCTCTCTTTCTCTCTTCATCTCTCCCTCTCCCTCTCTTACGCAAATATCTACGCATTCATATATATATATTATATATATATATATATATATATATATATATATATATATATATATATATATATATATAACATTGGCGGACCTTCAGGAAGAACTCCCTATAGGGTATCTACATGCTATTAAAATCAATATAAATAAAACTATATCAATAGATTTATGTCTTCAAGATATAACAATCATCATTCCGTGAGTTATGTATATTTTTCTCATGTTCCCGTGCTAAAACCCCTAGACAATCTATAATCAAATGTGGACAGGTGAATACTTGAATTATGTATTGCAAAATGATGATAATGATATTGATAAGAGAGTTTTCCTGCTTGCTTTTCTTCTTCGGTCGAGCTTAACGGTGCCACGTCTCAGGTAGAATCCGGTCTCTAAGCTGCTTTGTTATTTTCTTGCTTGGCATTTCACTTTTTTTCTTCTTCAGATCTCTCGGTATATTTTACTTCCTCTAGTTTATACTTTTATATAAAAAAGGAAAAAAAAATCTTACGTCATATTTCTTTCGTCCCTTGTCTTTCATATCCGGTGATTATTATTTTTTTTCTTTTTTTTTTTATTACTATCCTCAAAATAGTGATGGGTATGGAATGCAGCCATCGAAAGTTGTTTTGTATTTCCTGTTACTTCAGTGTCACCTTCAAACTCTCCCTGTGACGTCACCGAGTAAGGTGGTAGGATTTTTGCTCTTGTTTCTCGTGTTTTTTTTGCCTTGGCTCAATGGACGGTTGGTCTCCACGTGTTCAGAGTAATTAGGATAAGATTGATTGCTTAGCTTTGCTCGCTCGCTTGCTCTCTCTTTCTCTCTCTTTCTTGTGACTCTCTCTCTCTCTCTCTCTCTCTCTCTCTCTCTCTCTCTCTCTCTCTCTCTCTCTCTCTCTCTCTCTCTCTCTCTCTCTCTCTCTCTCTCTCTCTCTCGTGAAGATAAATCAGTGATGATATGAATGATAACAGTGATAGTGATGATTAGCATTAATCATACTGTAAGAGTATTGACAATTAAAATAAACATAATCATAAGAACAAGAATGAAATTGATTAGGATAATATCCAAGGCAAATATAGTGATGTTGCACACTAAAAGTGACTGTAATTGCATTATTTTGTACGGCGCGTAAATCAACTGTAAGTCTCCTTGTCCTTAAGGATGCGAAGACGAACTTAACCTTTCCTTTTCCCAGTTTTTCCTCTTTGGCAAACTATAAGGCACTGGCTTTACTGTTCCCTATAAGAGAGTTTTTTTTAAAGCTATAAGGCACTGCTTTTAGTAGATTATTTCCTATAAAGCATTTTTTTAAATTATTTCCCTTAAAAAATAAGGCACTGGTTTTACTATGCTGTTTCCAATGAGGCACCGTTTTTTCTTTCCTATATGATACTAATTTTAATCTACTATTTCATGTAATGTTCAGCTTTTTATTTCCTATAAAACAATGAAGATTGCTTTTACCATACTGTGTCCTATATTGTACGATTTTTTTCCTATTTCCTATAAGACTATAAGGCACTGATTTTACTTTACTATTTAGTATCCTATTCCTCCTATTCCCCCAGCCTCTCCTATTTGACAAAGCAGGATTCTAACTTAGTAAATGACATTCTAACTTAGACATCCCAGAAGGATTGCAGTAACATGAGTTATCCTTACCTCTAAGTAAATAGGAATATTCGCTCAATGTATCAGTCATATCCGAAAATTTCACTATGTGTCCTCTTAAAATGTCCACTAAAGCCATTTTCCACAACATATCTATGTGAATCTAGTTTCTCCACCCTTCTTTACATATTTAGTCTGAATCCTGACATGTTGGGCATTATCAGAGAGTGAAAGCAAACAGTGCCAAACATCTCCTTATGTTACAAAATAGGTTTTTCACTATTTGTCATGAGCCTGAGAGTGAACTGAAGAGGACTCATGGCGATGTTAAAAGGCACATAAAAGAGGATCAGGTGAGAGAGAGAGAGAGAGAGAGAGAGAGAGAAGAGAGAGAGAGAGAGAGAGAGAGAGAGAGAGAGAGAGAGAAGAGAGAGAGAGAGAGAGAGAGAGAGAGAGGTAGGTAGGTAGGTTTATATTTGTATGAGGAATAGTTTTTCTTGACTTCAGCATTGCATGATATATTTTTTTGCAATCCACTGATAGTTGTAATCAAGTTTTAGCTACAATCATATGACACTAATGATGAAAAAAAAGCACAGAAATCAGAACTAATCATCACTAATTATATAAAACTTCAAATTACTAGTCAGTTACCAGCTCTAAGTGTTAGCAATTGTC
>BOPN01000041.1:522921-527921 GCA_017312705.2 Penaeus japonicus
ACATAGTTATGATATTAATTGAATCATATCTTTCAGGTATCCAGCCACCTAAGGGAGTGCTGCTCTATGGGCCTCCTGGTACTGGAAAGACCCTCTTGGCCCGTGCCTGTGCTGCCCAAACCAAGTCCACCTTCCTGAAGCTGGCCGGCCCACAGCTGGTGCAGATGTTCATTGGTGATGGTGCAAAGCTGGTGCGAGATGCCTTTGCCCTTGCCAAGGAGAAGGCCCCGGCTATTATTTTCATTGATGAATTGGATGCCATTGGTAAGTTGATTTTGCTGTTTTCTAGGATTTGTTTGATCTTTATTGTGTACCCCCGATGGACATTGAATGACATTGGTCAGAAAGAGAAAATGTATTTTCTCTATGCATAGAATGTAACCTGTATATAATTTAATAATAATAATAATAATAATTCTGTTGTTGATTGTATCAGCATTTTCATTACTATTATTTTGATTTTGATTGCAGATTGATGAAATAAGTACTGACTTACCATTTTGAATTTTTTAGCAACTTTGTAACTGTTTTACAGGTACCAAGAGATTTGACAGTGAAAAAGCTGGTGATCGTGAAGTACAGAGAACTATGTTAGAATTGTTAAATCAGCTTGATGGTTTCTCATCAACAACAGACATTAAAGTAAGTGTGGTGGTTATTCAGGAATTATATATAAACATTATTTATGTCTCCCATAGTATTGTTTGTGCCATACACTAAAAACATGCACCCAAGTCATTCATTTTGCACATACACATCTTGCTTTCAAACATTTATAAGACTGTACGTTGGACAGGTTATTGCCGCTACCAATCGTGTTGACATCTTGGATCCTGCATTGCTGAGATCTGGTCGTCTGGACAGGAAGATTGAATTCCCCCACCCCAATGAGGAAGCTCGTGCCCGCATCATGCAGATTCACTCGCGCAAGATGAACATTTCCTCCTGTGTGAACTTCGAGGAGCTGGCCAGGTCAACAGATGACTTCAATGGTGCTCAGTGCAAGGCTGTGTGTGTGGAGGCAGTAAGTGTCTATCTGTTGCTAGATATTCAGGGAAATGCTGTTTTGGCTTTTGATTTCTACACTGACCATTTTATATTTTCTTGGTCTGCTCCTATTCCACATCTTTGTCTAATATGTCAGCCATACTCCATCATTATCCCCGTTTTTGTTCTTTTGCTTCTTCTTCGCCATTGTCTTCTCTTCTTTTTTCTTTTGCCTTTCATCCTCATCCTACTCAATGCACATTACTCAACAAGCATTTCTTCTCTCCCTCTCACAGGGTATGATCGCCCTGCGAAGACAAGCGACGACAGTGACTCACGAGGACTTCATGGACGCCATCATGGAAGTCCAGGCCAAGAAGAAAGCCAATCTCAATTACTATGCTTAATTTAATTGATTCTAATGATCCTCCTTGTATAGGAATTTGTCTGTAATGTTTACAATATATATAAAATTCCTGGCAATTTGTTTTTATTTAGATTTTGTTTTATTTTTAGATTTTCTTTAATGGTTGATGATGTCTTTTGTTTTTTTTTCCCCCCTTTTTTTTTTTACATATGTATAGGCAAGAAGAGATTGTTACTTTCTGCATCTCGAGTCCTGGTTTGCTCCCAAGGTGTGTGTGCATGCGCGAAGGAAAACATTCAGATACTATATGTCAAGTTTTTTTTTTTTTCCTTTTGATAAATATTTATTTTGTAGAGCAATATTCATATTACACCGGGCCATGGTATAATTCTATCTGGCTCAGGTGTTTCATCTTGTAATAAAAAGATATGTAAAATAAGACAGTCTTTTCTTGTCCGTATCCTGGCATGTGTTTATAATTTTCTGAGAATTTCCATTGAGTCACAATGTGATTTGTGTAGATTTATCTGTAAATTGTACAAAAGATAGTTTTCTTGAAAGGTTAATGTGAAATGCAGCCTGTACAATATTTTTCCATTATTTAGATTTTGTTTGAGATTAAGATAGTTGTTAAATTCCATGAATATAATTAATTTCAATTTATAAAGCCAATATTTTATAAACAAATTGTCACTGATAATATATGGATACAGGGTAACATTATGCTAGTCAAACACTTGCCTCTCTATTTAATAATATAGTTCATTTAAAATCCCCCCCCCCCCTCCCAAGAAAAAAAAAAGAACTGTCAATAACCCATTGACGCTGGATGGCATTTATTCATGCCATGGAAAAATTAACCTAAACACGAGGTAGTATATTAACATGCCAATGCAGGATGAGCTGCCAATATTAATACAACAGCCTATGAAAATGCCTTGAGATTCAAGGACAGAGTTTTTCTGATTGTCTTCCTTTGTTCCTGAGTTATTTAGTAAACATTTGTTATTGGCATAGCAATATCATAATCACAGTCAAGATTATTATTATTATCACCTAGCCATTGGATGCATATAGAGTGCTTCAGCTTGTCTTTTTTATATTAGGTCAATCACTAAATATCTATGTTATTCATTTGGTACAATCACATTCATAATCAAGGTTATCATTGACAAAATTAATAGGTCTTGTGTTCATGTTTGCCTCTACTTTTTTCTGTTTTTTGACATAATGCTGATGCGATTTGCATATTATGGTCATTAACCCACTGTTGATAGGTTTCATAGCATAAATGATGACACACAAGATTTTGGTCTGATGACAGATATGACAATGTACTTCATGGCATAACTGACATTGTGGAAGAGTGGATCACTATGTTTCTTTATTGTACTTGTGCTATGTATAATAACCATACTTTATGACTGATGATGACAATTGCAATGAAAAATATTATTTATTTTATATTCAGCAAATGGGGTTTAGTTTAAAATCCCAAATAGGGATGCTTTAAATGGCATCCATCCACGGTCACTAACAAGCACTATCCTTCAAGAGTCATTCCACACAGCAAGATGCCAAGCTCCTTCTCTAAAGTACAAAAAGGAAAGGATGCTTAAGCAGTGTGGTAAGAGGAAGGTGACCCAGATTGTGTCCAGTGTCTATAATATGACTGCCTTATGCTGCGGCACTAGCAGTCCTAAGCACAGGTTTCCTTTCTCTTCCCATCTCTTCCTGTTAGATTCATTGCAGATGGTTATTTCTTTAGTTTTTGTTTATGAAAGTACACTATACAAAAAATAATTGTTCTATAAAACTACATTACTTCTATCACAGTGAGCATAAAGAACATAATGGTAGATATTAGTCTTACAATCCAGTAAAGCATAAAACAATGACAAACACAAAAATGGTTTGTGTATGAATATATACATATATATACATATGTATATATGTGTATATATAGAGAGAGAGAGAAAGAGAGAGAGAGAGAGAGATGTATATATGTATATATATGAATTTTATATGTATATATATATATATATATATATATATATATATATATATATATATATATATATATATATATATATATATATATATATATATATATATATATATATATATATATATATATAATATATACATATATATATATATATATGTATATACATATATATATATATATATATATATATATATATATATATATATATATATATATATATATATATACATATATATATATATATGTATATACATATATATATATATATATATATATATATATATATATATATATATATATATATATATATATATATATATATATATATATATAATATATACATATATATATATATATATATATATATATATATATATATATATATATATATATATATATATATATATATATATATATGTATATACATATATATATATATATATATATATATATATATATATATATACATATATATATATATATATATATATATATATATATATATATATTAATATATATATATATATATATATATATACATATATATATATATATATATATATATATATATATATATATATATATATATATATATATATATATATATATATATATATATATATATACATATATATATATATATATATATATATATATATATATATATATATATATATATATATATATATATATATGTATATATATATATATATATATATATATATATATATATATATATATATATATATATATATATATATATATGTATGTACATATATATATATATATATATATATATATATATATATATATATATATATATATATATATATATTATTATGTAAATAATTCTTCCAGCATGTCATGTAATGGATCTGATTTTAGTGTTTCATGCTTCACTTATTCCCTCCAATAGATTCTTTCACTCTAGTGCAATGATGTTTTCTCAATTTGTGGATTTTCCCGTTTTAGGGGAATGCTCTCTCTATTCTCTCAGAAAATGTTTTTATTTTGACTGAATATCTTCTTTTTTTCATTGTAATGAACTGGTTTTATTAGCATATCTCTACGGTATTTGTAGGTTTTGATAGACCATATCATAACTCCTGTATTATCATTGTTGCATTAACTTTATTCATGGTCATGTTACCCACACTTCATTTAGGTTTGCATTGGTATTTTCTTTCTGTATCCGAGTTTTAAATAGGCATTTCTTAGTTTAGTTTTGCCTTAGAATAACTCTAAGGGACATTTTCTGCTACTAATGCATTTCTATACTTTATTTTGTGTTTCCTTATGAGTGTGTACGTTTGTGTGTGTGATCCTTATCCAAATGGCAGGTTAAGTTTTAAATTTTGTAATCAAGTAAAGAAAAGAAAAAACATTGATATGAATTATCATATAAAAGATTAGGTGTGCTATTTTGGCAGGCTGAAAAAAATAGTTGATGTGCATTAGTGAATATTATGTAAACTTAAAAAAATCAAATGTTTTCCATATTTGTTTCTGAATATGGAGAATTATGCAATTTTTCCAATTATAGCATATTTTAAATTTTCAGTATATTTACAGAATTTAAACAGCAATTATTACTGCTTATTAAAGTTTGGATATTATTATTTATTCTTTTATATGGAG
>BOPN01000041.1:532921-542921 GCA_017312705.2 Penaeus japonicus
AGGACGGGCACTAGCGCCACCTTCGCGGTACTTTAGACTGGTTTTATTTCAGATCGAAGGAGTAACGTATCACAAGACTTTCGCTTTTTCTTTTATTCACTCTTATGATATGTCTTTTTTGTGTTCGTCATTTTATTGTTATACTATATCGTGAGGCTTATTTGATAGGCTTTATCAATGTTGTAATAGACTAAAAATAGGTAGATATTCATAATAGTGCCGCGTTGTTCATTACTACGAATCTGGCATCGATGGATTTTCCTCGCCCTCTATTATTCAGATGGCAGAAAACCCCATTATGCACAAAATAAATGTATTAGAAAATAAGACAACAGTTTCGAAGTCCACCTGGACTTCATCTCCAGATCTGAGGAGAAAGGGAGACGCAGGAATGTAAGAGGATAAGGGGGAAGCAACTACCCAAATATATAGTGGGTTTGACCCGCCACTCGACCCCTAGAACCCGCAACCTTGGTCTCGATACCAGGAAAGGGCATGAAGGAGACCAGGGAAATTGCGGGGTAAAATAGGAATAATAATATGAAATTACACATACATATGTCACACAAACACTATAACGCCACCTGCATCCCACAATACCCTGCGATTCCCCCTTGAGTGGCGTATCGTGTCCACGGTGATCCGCGGTTGCCTACGCCGTGCCAATTACCTGGACTTCGAAGTGATCCTGAATGACACCGTGACTCAATGACCTACCTAACCTTGGCTAGGCGTCAGTCTGCCCTAGCGTTGCGCAGCCCCATGAGACACTCTTGGGTAAGGGGCACGAAGTACTCCGATTAGGGGGGTGGGGGTATAGGCGAAGCCTCCCTTGGCCAGGGTATCCGTCAACCCTAGGTAGGGTTAGGTAGATCAAGGTAAGTAGCAAGAAGTCTCCGACAAAAGGGGGGTCCAGCGGGGAGAGAAGCCCCCCTTGGCTATGACAAGCATCAACTTTACGTAAAGATTGGTGGTTAGTTAATATGATAGTGTATTCTTGGCTTATATATGTACATATTACTTATTATTATTATTTTACCCCACAGTTCTATTCTCCCTCTTGCCCTCCCCTTCTATTAGGACCAAGATTGCGGGTTCGAGGGGTCGAATCGCGGATCACACTCACTACATCTAAATAGTAGGTGAGCGGAGTCCATCGATACCAGTTTCATTAGCGACGCGACACTCTCCTGCATATTTACCGTTTTATGGGAGGGTAAAAGGAAATTTTATGTTTTCTTTCGTAAACAAATACGAAAGAAATAACCATCCCAACGATGCTAGGAGAGAGTGGCGCTGTCTATTTGTGATTTGAAAGTAATCCTCATTTTGTCTTATAATGCAAATAGAGAACGCATTGTGCTAATTGCATCATCAGCAATTACTCATTGTATTATAGAACCCAACTTTGCTGTCAACTGAGACAATGCTACTATCGTCCAGGTGTATGTTATGACGTTACAAAACCCGTCTGTCGAGGTTTAATGAATTCCTTGTTCCTTGGATGTTTGGGATATCTCAGGCTCCGAGGACCTTGAATGTAGACACTAATATGGATGTTTATCCATCTTTCTGTAAATCTATTGTGTTGTTTATGTAGTGGTTGTCCCCATGGAAGACACCTGTTACTCTTTTTGTTACATTCATTATGAGATACAAAGTGTTTGTGTCCTTGGGTGGCATGGTTCCGAATTCTTATTTACTTGTGTAATTGCCCACTCATCTGCACAGAGAAACTTTCAGATGAAAAGAGGTTTAATATGCTTGAACGGACACTCTCACTCTCTCACTCACTCTACATTTTTTTCATGTCTCACTAATGGTGAGTACTCTACTTACATGGTATTTAGATGTCAAAATTATTTTCAGAGTGATGAAAGCTCTCACCTTTACTAAAAACCATAATTGTAATATACCAAAACCACGGCACCTTTCAAAATAAAAAGATTTTTTCTATCAATCTATCACAGCATCTACAAAGAATTTACCCCATTTTAAAAACTTATCTCTAAAAAGAGAGAAAAACAGGTGGTAAAAGGAAAACACGACAAGAATAATCATATATTTATTCGGACTAATACAACTATTACTTTTCCCACGCTAATCGGTTTTCGTGTTGCAGCAAGACATGGATATCACAGCTTGGTATCATTTCAGGTAGGTGAAGAAAACTGACTATGGGTCTCCAATGATGGGCTTGAATGCAATGTCGACAGTGTGAATTTGTTTGAGGTTAGAGGTGTTCCTTGCAATATAATGTTCAGCTTGTTTGCTCTTCTTTTGCACCATGTGAGTTTGTGAGTTTGTGAGACATGCATCTTTGTGGTGAGCTTGTATTGGGTCTATACTGATGTAGCTTGTACGCTTTTCCACTTGTTATAACAACAAATCAACTTTTTTAATAGGTCTATTCACATGTACATGTTCTTTTTTTCTTGATAAATTATTGAGTATCATAGTTTTGTGAAAATTGTTATCTATTATTATTTGCTGATTTCATTCGATCTTTATAGTTTTTGTATATGCATATATATATTCTTTAAATTATTGTTAAAAATTTTGAATCATAATTATTCTTAGCAAGACATTATGATACATCGTTAAATTATTTATTTTCATAAAGAAAATTCATGAACTATTCCCCTACACATTTCTAAAAACACACTTTCACATACTAAGCAGCCAATGTTGGCAAGTACACATATCTAGTTCCACTTTATGCTTACCTAGTATACATAATTGGCTTGTCTTTTATTGAGACATATAGAATACTGTATGCCTTTTCCAACATAATACTACTAAGTATAATACATAGCTTCCCGTACAACCGTAGTCATATAGTTCATTAACCGTTCACTTTATTTGTGAGGGTATGAGGAAGGAAAAAGAAGAAAATAAGAAAGAAAAAGAAAAGCTATTGTTACAGTTAGCCGTATTAAAACTTCAACTTGAAGCTATTCAATGTAGTATTTACATTTTATCTTTTATTTACCAAGTGATGTGAAAAAAATTATGGGAAATTATATATCTGTCAAAACATTAACACCATTCTTCAAAATAATAACACTGCAGCACTATAACATGCTGATAAAACAGTGTTCTTTTTATACTACTTTATACAAGAAAAAAAAGAGAAAAAAGAAAAAAAGATAAAGAGCTGTCATAACTTGTGCTTGTCAGCATATCATAACACAAACTTATAAAAAAAAAAAAAAAAGTTAAGTTAAAAAGTTAAAATAACAATGATGGACATGAAGCCAATTTCTCAAATCAACTTCATTTAGTTGTACTCCCCATATGATCATTAGTTCCAAGTAAATGCTGTGCAATGGTGACCCTGCAGCCACAGCTTGCAGGTGGTGATAAGAGCCACAGTCAACACTTGTTACCCTGTGATAGCTTGAGAATAAGTTCCTTATCTCTTTAAAGATATGTTGCTGAAATGTGTTAATATTTCCCCAGACCACTAAGTTATTTCCTTTGTATTCCTCTTCTCCAAGGTGAAAATTTCTAAGATGAGCATCTGGAAAAATAAATAAAAAGTTACTCTTCATATATCAAAACATGCAGAGATACCATAAATCAGGTGTGTACCCTGGTATGGTGCGTATATATGACATCACAGAAAAAAATATCACTCGCACACACACACACACACGTACACACACACACACACACACACACACACACACACACACACACACACATATATAACAGCATCACAACCTTATGAACTTACAATAGTTCTTTTAGTTTATGAGCAGACAAGCAGAATCATCAATTTACTCATAGAGCTTGAGGAAGTTGGCGTGGAATTCACGGAACTTCTCGAGCATCACCTTGAGTTTGTCAGGCTGCGGCAAGATAGTGGTTCTGGAAAGTAAGAGAGAAAAGGTGGTGATTATACTCGTGTTTAGTTTCAGGAGCATTACTAATGTTCTTTTTGTCCTTGTGTATTAGACTCATCTACACAAATGAAATAGTCATGCATGCTTATATGCCTCTGACATTAAAAGGTATTAATAGAGCAGTATGATAAGAGTGATACAAACAGCAGACAAAGAGAAGGTTCTAGGACAGAATGTTATGGGTACAGTGTGTGGTGGAGAGTATGAGGCCATGTCTTCTCGCAACAATATGTCCATTTTGTATGTGGACATAAAATTACAGGGACAGTATGTCGCTGAGTTCGCAGATAGCAAGTGTTGGAATGTTATGTAAATTTCATTTCTGAAAAGCTTAGCTTGAATATGTCATCTCCAAACCCATGATGAGAACTTACAAAGACCTTGATCATCAGCATTAGCAGTGAAGATCACAATCCACTCATTTTCATGGTAAAAAAATTAAAAAAAAAGGATTCTACACATCTGCTCAATGCTGTACTCATCTGAATGCCCTCTTAATTGATTCTTGAATGAAATTTTCAGAATCATAAAAAAATATAATCTAAATTACTGATACTGAGAATATGCACATATCCCTCAATAACTTTTGTTTACAATTCGTTATACACAAATGACCACATAAGTGCTTAATCACTAAGAACTTAATAACTAGGTCTACCTGACCTCATCTGCTTATCCCATTGCTTTAATTTTCAGGTAAAGGCTTTCGTTCTCTCACTTTTTTTCGCAATTAATGTTATCATTAATAATAATTATATTATCATTATAAAGTTAATAAAAATAATAATAGTAATAAAATAAAAAAATCTTGGAAATTCAATGAATGGGGTAGGCCTAGTAACTGACTCCCTTCTGACAAAACCCCTGTGAAGCCATCACTATGTATGAAATAAAACAATATTATTTTCCGTATACAATCATAAGAATACCTGAAGTGATAGGTTCCTGGTCGCTGGCCAAAGCCTGAGCCTGGGACAATGCAGATGCCTGTGTTCTCTAGAAGCTGGAATGCATAAAAAACATCTGCAGCCTGACCTGCATTCTTGGCAGCCTCAATTGCCTTTTCTGGCAAAGTGATCTGCAACAATGAAAGAAATAGAATTATTTTAAATAAATCATCAACTATACCATCATTAGAGGTAACCTAACATGTTATAAAAGGTTTATATTCAATCTGATATAAATGCAGAGTGAAACAATAAAGCAATGCACAAATACCTGTGGGAAGGCATACATTGCCCCCTGAACTGTATTACAAGTCATTCCGGACACGGAGTTGAAAGTTTCCGCAACCATCTTCGCCCGTTCCGCCAGAGAACTCAGAATACCTTCCTTTTCCTTCATGAATGACTCGTAGGAAGGCTCTCCTTCCCGAGGAGGGTTGACTACACACTCCATTACAGCCTGTGGGGGTATGGTTGCTGTATTAAATTTAGAGTAGGTAAATAAAATTGGAATTATATCATAGAGGTAAAGAATGGCTAGACATTTATGGACTTAGATATACAAAAATTAAATCTACCAGGTTGTATTTGCCACAATCATAAGATAAAAAGAGAAAAATATACACACCCCATTACTTCATTAAGACATATACAACAATATCATTACACATCCAAGTACACTTTACCTGGCCCAAAGTTGTGGGACAGAGCTTGGCTGAAATACTCTTTAGATACATGGCCTTGACACTTGGGTCCAAATTAATGATTTCTGCATAGCCTCCTCGCAGTCCGCATTCACCCATGTATCCTGCATAGTTTGGGAAAGGGTTGTGTATCAGTGGAAAATAATAATAACTGGGAGAATTCAAAATATCTAAAATCAAATAAACATATTCATGAGAATAATCATCTACAGACATACAAGAACATGGTGAAAAGCTTAGTTTAAACATTCACACACAAACCGCACTATCCTTGTTGAGACGGTGACTCACCTTTGGAGCAAGACATGAACGATGCAAGCTCCATCTTGCTGTAGGGCTCACCCATCTCCATCAGCACCCTCTTGAATGAGTGGAATTTGCTTCCCTCTGCATACACATTATCCTGATACACCTGGAAAGTTAGATCACTGGTTAATGGTAAGTCTATTAATGGAAACAAATAATATGTTCTCAGAATGACAGTAAGTTAATAATTAACAACATTTCCCTTTTAATCTGTACCTCATCAGCAAACAGGAAGAGGTTCCTCTCATGGGCAAACTTGATGATTCCTTCAATATTTTCTCTTGAAAGCACATTTCCTGTCAGAAAACAGATGATGCATAACAAAAAGCTTACACATAGATTGATTCATAAAACCTACTCCTCAAGAAATATAAGGTATACATTAATCAACTCATAAAACCTATTCCTCAATATATAAAGTGTAAAAAAATATCAGAAAAGCTTTATAAAGCCCTAAGACCTTGCCTTCACTGAAATAACCAGACAAAAAATGGGAGTGAACAAAAAACATGAACTTGACAAGACTACTGATTAAAACTGACCTGTGGGGTTTCCAGGGTTGATCACGCAAAGGGCTTTGGGTGTGCATACACTCTTGGCCTCATCATAGGCACGTTTCAGTTCATCCAGGTCGAGGCTCCAATTCTTGGACTCATCAAGGTAGTAGCCAATCTATGAGGCAATGATACAAGGAGCATAAGTGGCTGTTCAAGTTTCAGATTCTGGTGATCAACGGCTAAGAATGTTTCAAATATTTACCTTTTTAAATAATTAAACAGTAATACAGAAACAAAGAGTAAAAAAAGCAAGAGAGAGAACAAGCAAGAGAAGAGAATGAAACAGAAGACAAACAGTAGAAAGAAAAGGGTTAAGCAGGAAGAATTTCAATACCAAGGTCTACAAACTGTACCTGATGGAGATCAAATTCTGCAATGGTGGCAGAGTAGAGAGGATACTGTGGAATAGGAATCATCACCCCGGGCTTGATTCCATTTTCATGGTTGATCATCAGCTTCATTGTTCCCTGTCAGTGAAATGTTCAGATGGTTACACCTATTATAGTAGAGTAAGACACAGTCCTACATAGAATCATGTTTGTGTAAAGTGTTTTGCATTTCAATGTTACTGGCTACACCTTTCTAAAGAGAATATTCGTCCAACAAAATCTAAGAAACAAACAGATAATTCATCATGTTAGGTATCACGACTTAAGATCTAAACTCTCTGGCAACTAAAATGATCAAGAAAAGCAAGACCCTTCTGAACCTCCCATCGAAGAGCTTCGCTTAGTAACACATTCTATATAGTGACAAGTTCATGCAAACTTGTGTGCAACAACAGGGAAGAGTGCCAGTTCATGTTATATTTTCAGAAATGGGGTAGCATTCTTGCCATCACCTGACTGGTAAATAATCTATTTTAATACTTATTATACCTGCAGATGGCAGTCACAAGGGCATGAGACACCAATGTCATTTTTTGATCAGCAACACAGGAACAACTAACTAACAATATTACATATTACATATCTTAAAATTTTTAACGAGTAATTCAAATGCACCACCTCTTCCAACCTCCTCTCATATCTGCACATCAATAGACTTCTTCCAAAGCCATGTAACCATATAAACATAATATAAACCTTTATAATTAACATATAAATCCAAAAGAGAACCCCAAAATAAGGGATTCACTCGCACTCACTCTGATCCCCTCGGATGCTCCAGCACAGAGTACGATGTTCTCCCAGCTGGAAGGAAAGCCGTCTCTTCTCTCGATGTAGTCGGCCACGTGGCGTCGGATGATCTCAATGCCTGCGGAGTCGCTGTAGGAACCGAGGGAGCTGCCCTTGCATCCTTCCAGCACATGGCGGGCTCTGCTCTTGGCATCCTCAGGAATGTTTGGGTCGTCCAGAAGGCTCGGCATCAGGCAGATGGAGACTACCTGCAATGTTGTGGAAATGAGTTGCTAGAAATTGGAGTACCAAAGCTAATTCTCTGTTAGAAATGAGAGAGAGAGAGGGGGAGAGGGGGAGAGGGAGAGGGAGAGAGAGAGAGAGAGAGAGAGAGAGAGAGAGAGAGAGAGAGAGAGAGAGAGAGAGAGAGAGAGAGAGAGAGAGAGAGAGAGAGAGAGAGAGAGAGAGAGAGAGAGAGAGAGAGAGAGAAAGAGAGAGCAAGCATGTCAATCCATCTCATTAAGGAAATGCCAATAATGAGTTCCATGCAGCTAATTTCATAAATATTAATCTTTCCAACCCATCAACCTCAATCCAAATTATGCCAATTTAAAACAGGCATGGACCCCCCCCCAAAAAAAAAAAAAAAAAAAAAAAAAAAAAAAAAAAAAAAAAAAAAAAAAATTCCTGTGCAACCAATCACTCTGTCTTAAAGAAAAAGAAGAAAAGTGAAAAAAAAATCATCAAATGAAAATACCAATGATAATAACAATAATTACTATCACATTAACACTGACTTTCATAAGCTTGCCTATAAGAACAGGCACAAAATATATAATATCAACAACAATGATAATAAGTTATCTTTACTATCACAATAAAAGCAAACAAAAATAAAATCCTCATAACCCTAATTACCATTAAACATTAAAAATATCTATCATATTACAACTTCAACAAATGACCTAAATGAAGACAAAACGGCTTGTCATGAGCCCAACTGGCCTTTTAAGCAATGAAAACTCTGTATGAGACAAAGTAAAAATGTAGCAGTGATAAAGCAACAAAAATTTACATGGGAATAAGAGAGAGAGAGTGCAGGAGAAGGGGAGGAGAGGGAGTGGGAGAGTGGGAAAGTGGGAAAGAGGGAGAGGGAAAGGGAAAAAGTGGGAGAGGGAAAGGGAGAAAGAGAGAAAAGAGAGAGAGAGATAGAGATAAAGAGAGGAGAGGGAGAGGGAGAGGGAGAGAGAGAGAGAGAGAGAAAAGAGAGGGAGAGAGAGGAGAGAGAGAGAGAGAGAGAGAGGAGAGAGAGAGAGAGAGAGAGAGAGAGAGAGAGAGAGAGAGAGAGAGAGAGAGAGAGAGAGAGAGAGAGAGAGAGAGAGAGGGAGAGAAAGGAGAGAAGAGAGGGAGAGAAAGGAGAGAAGAGAGAGAAAAGAGAGAAAGAGAGGAAGAGAGAGAGAGAGAGAGAGAGAGAGAGAGAGAGAGAGAGAGAGAGAGAGAGAGAAGTGGAGGGGAGGTAGGGAAAGGTGGAGGGGGGGTGTAGAGGAGAGGAGGAGGAGAGGAGGAGAGGAGGGGGAGAGGAGGAGGAGAGAAGGAGGAGAGGAGAGGAGGGGGAGGGTTACACATGTGTGTTTAAAGGGGGATGGACAGTCGCTTCCGGTTTCCTAAAAATAGCCGGCCAGTTATGGAAGAATTCTTGTTACTATTTTCTCTCTCGTTCTCCTCCTCGTTTGCACTTTTCCCAATTTTAGTCTTATTTTTTTGCTCCTTACTATGGGATGATATATCCTTGTTTATTATCACTCGATATAAAACTAGTGGCATGTAATCTAACAGTTTATTCTCGTTAGTTCACACGTTGTCCTGTTTATGCTGACCCTTCTTTTTGTATTTACATTATCATCATTATTATTGTATCATTTTGTTTTTATCATTACATTATCGTTATTACCATAATTATTCATTATCATTATTATCAAAACTATTATTATCATTCTCATTATATCATTGTTATTTCGTGTGTGCATAAAGTCTTCGCAATAACAAATATCCACCAACATCATATAACAATTAGACGTGCCCTAAAATCCACAAACTATCATTATTATCATCATCATCATTATAAAAAGAAGATTCATATCCCCCAAGCAATCCATTAGGCGTGAGTTTCAAGAACCGCCGTCGAAACGCACACGTCAGGGCGATCATTATTAGCTACGCGAGCGACAAGCACAGGCAGACGCGCTCTTCTGCAAGCACGTGCCCGGGAATGCATTTATATAAGAGTGCGGACGCGAAGAGGGGCGGGAAAGATTTTATGCTTGCTTGCTTGCTTGCTTGCTTTCTCTCCTAACTTCGAATTATTGTATATATATATCATCCGGCATTTCTCTGTCTGTCTGTCTGTTTTCCTTCCTGCCTGCGTGTCCGCCCCTCCCTCCCTCCCTCTCTCTCTGTGTGTTG
>BOPN01000041.1:547921-555421 GCA_017312705.2 Penaeus japonicus
TACAACAGAAGAGAAAGAGAGCATAGTCCCTCAAATCCTTCGGAGGAGGAAGAGCAGGAAGAGGAGGAGGAGGAGGAGGAGGAGGAGGAGGAGGAGGAGGAGGAGGAGAGTAACCAGAAAGAAAGAAACTTAAAAGAAAAATCACTCCCTTTGGCTTTTCCTCTTTTGACGTTGTTCAAGAGTTTCCCCAACAGAGCAGACTGTAATCCTCTTCCTCCTCCTCCTCCTCCTCCTCCACGCTGAAATCCTTCGCCGCCTCTCCTCCTCCTCCTCCTCCTCCTCCTCCACTCCAAATCCTTCGCCGCCTCTCCTCGGCTTCCTTCGATCCTCCCCATTCTCATCTCTCTCTCTCTCTCTCTCTCTCTCTCTCTCTCTCTCTCTCTCTCTCTCTCGGCCTTACGAAACCTTCCTCCGTCTGCAGAAGGTGCAACGACAGGCTGTGAGGGCAAGAATGGCATCGCTCCGCCCACTTAATATTTTTATTCATGATTACTCTTTTATCGCACCCTCGGCCTCTTTTCCTTTATTATTAGTATTATTACTACTTATCATCGCTACCCATGTTATTGTTATTCTTAATGCTATTATTACCCCTTTTACTATCCGATCTCCCCCCCCCCCCCCACCTTATTTTTCGGTCTATTTCTATCGGTCCCTTTAATAAAATCGGGATAAAAAATGGCGACTCATCCTTTTGTAATCCCTCCATGTCTCTGAACTTTTCATGTTTCTTTTTCTATTTTTTTTTGTTTATTGTCTGACATGCTCCTCCTCTGAAATCCATTATTAAGACTCTAAAGGACACTGCACCGGATTTGGTTGCTTGCACAAGTTGCTCCCCTGCGCTAAAGGCAACATGCAATCAACAGGGAACTGACATTGTGACCCCGTTTTCTATCGAGGGCCGCGGAATGGGCAGACACTCGACCAAACATTCGCTCATTTGAAAATAAATAGTTAAAGAGATGAATATCTAATTTCGTATTCCACGAAGACTCTGGTATTTGCTGGTTTTGAACCTGACGGCTAGCCTGACGTCCTGTCTGTACCCCTGTCCCTGCCTGTACCCCTACCCCCGGCTAATTCCAGCCATCGCCCCCCCCCCTACACACACACCTCGACTATTCCAAGTACTGCTACCGGGACTGTCAATACAATGTGAGTTATTGCTCGTTCACACGAGAGCGCGCACGCACACACACACACACACACACACACACACACAAATTCAATCCCTCTCCTTCGAAAATGCCCTCCACTCGCCTACTCGTCCACTCGTCCACCCGCCAACGCGTCCACTCGCATTCCTTCGCTCCCTCCTCCTCGCCACTTCGCACAGAGCCTCGGTTGCGTCGCGACGTCTCCCCGACACAACAAACAAACAAAGAGCGAGTCACAGACGTCTGAGTCACGGTGACGCAACGGACACGGGAGTCGGTCACGTAAGAGCGGTACACCGCGGTCGCCGCCCGAACTCGCGCGTCGATAGCGACAGCCACGCCTTCTCGAAAGACGATTTGCAACACACATTTTTAGAAGAAAAATTGCAACACGTAATCGGAGAAGAAAATCTGCAACACGTATTCGGAGAAGAAAATCTGCAACACGCTTTTTTCAGATATCAATTTGCAACAGACAAAGCCAATTTTTCTACTCCGCTTTTCGGAAAAAAAAACATAATATGCAACACATCTTCTCTGATAATTCCTAACACGGCACTTAATAGCCCATCCTGCAACACGGCTTTTAAAAAAGGACAATTTGCAACACGGCTTTTCCAGAGTGACAGGCGGGGAAAGACCCAAAAGAATCGCGCTTCGGGTGTAGGATGAATAACAAAACGAGATGAAGCCCATTGCACATTCGGCAGAGCGTGGCAGCTGTATATCGTTCATGGCGAGAGATCAAATGCGCGAGCCAAATGCTGATTGCAACATTCATCCTGATATGACGATTAATATTGACAGTAAAACATACGAGTAAATATAGTTTTTAGACAGACGGGGGGTCATATAACTCGAAACTAATAATACGGTAGAGAGAGAGAGAGAGAGAGAGAGAGAGAGAGAGAGAGAGAGAGAGAGAGAGAGAGAGAGAGAGGAGAAAGAGAGAGAGAGAAAGAGAAAGGAGAGGGAGAGAGAGAAAGGAGAGGGAGAGAGAGAGAAAGAGAAAGGAGAGAGAGAGAAAGAGTAAGAGAAAGAGAGAGAGAGAGAGAGAGAGAAAGAGAGAGAGAAAGGAGAAAGAGAGAGAGAAAGAAGGTGAAAGAGAAAGAGAAAAAGAAAGAAAGGGAAAAAGAGAAAAGAGAAAGAGAGAGAAAGAGAATCAAGACCAGGTATCGATTCTCAACACGTGTTCAAAGGTCTCTCAAGCTATACTTTCTCGCCGCGATCTGACTTACGATACGAATACACTGACATTTCCTCCTGCAAAAAACAACAACAACAACAACAACAACAACTTGCGAAATGTCAGAAAGAGAGATAGCTGACATTCGTCGAGAGATCATATAGACTCTTGACCCAATACAATATAAATAAATAAATAATTAAATAATCTCCCCGCCCTATCATTAGCAATAATATATGAAAATCTAGAAGACGGACGAGTCGACTATGAACCATTAAGGGTTATCAGCGATTAAAGGTACTCTGGAAGAGCAGATAACGGATAGGCGAGTACAATACTTTTATCTAATCACATTAAACACACACACACACACACAAAAGCTTCCCTACCCACATAAATACGCACATGCACATTCACATTCACCTCTCTCTCTCTCTCTCTCTCTCTCTCTCTCTCTCACACACACACATACACACACAACCCATAGACGCAACCGACTTCTATTTCGACGGCAAGCGACCCTGCCCACCAAAAAGAAGAAGAAAAAAAAGAGTAAGAATAAGAATTAGAAAAAGAAGAATAAGAACAAGAAGAGGATGACCGGTTACTACAACCCACCCGACCAACCGACCGACTGACCGAACAGCTGCATGCAATCAGATCGGCCATTCCGTCAGGGAGAGAAAGAAAGAAAGAAGCAAGCAAGCAAGCAAACTCCACCTGCCAATCCTGGGAGCGAAGAAGGGGCTCCCACGGCACTCCCCAATTAGCGCTTCCTTCGGCCAAGTGCTTCGTGCATCGACATCCTGCCAGTGTCAAGGACTGTGCAACTTACACTCACGCAAGCAAAGAGCAAAGAGGGATTTGCGAGGCACACGGGGGATAAATAAATGATTTATATACATATGCACATATACAGAGAGAAAGAGGGAGAGGGAGGGAGAGAGGGAGTGAGAGAAAGTGAAAGAGTGAGAGAAAAAGAGAAAGAGAAAGGAGAAAAAGAGAAAGAGAAAGACAGAAAAAAGAAAGAAAGAGGGAGAGAAAAAAGGGAGAGAGAAAGAGAGAAAGAGAGAAAGAGAAAAAGAGAGAGAGAGAGAGAGAGAGAGAGAGAGAGAGAGAGAGAGAGAGAGAGAGAGAGAGAGAGAGAGAGAGAGAGAGAGAGAGAGAGAGAGAAAGAGAAAAAGAGAATGGAGAAAGAGAGAGAGAGAGAAAAAAAAGAGAAAGAGAAAGAGAACAAACAAAAGAAAGAGAGAAAAACAAAAGAAAGAGAGAAAAACAGAACAAGAGAAAGAGAAAGAACCCAATTCCAATTCATGACAAAAATTGAACCCAGATTCCCCCCCCCCCCCATTCCCTAGGTGATGCCCTCCGCGGAAGGATATTTTTATCTCGCCGGAGGACCCACGTCCGTCCCGGTACGCGACACGTGAAGGGGGGGAGGAGAGAGAGAGAGAGAGAGAGAGAGAGAGAGAGAGAGAGAGAGAGAGAGAGAGAGAGAGAGAGAGAGAAAGGGGGGGAGGGGCACCAAAATCTATCCTGCATCGGCAAGGTTGACAGGACACCGTGGCAAAAGGCTCCTTGCAATGTCAATATACCCGGAGGAAAGGATCAAGCGCCTCGAAATTCCCGGCGGGGAAGGGACACTGGAGTTCAAGCCGGTGTAGGGACGCCCGTCATCGCGATGGCTAATTATTCTCAGGAATTTCTCTCTCTTACTTTCTCTCTCTCTCTCTCTCTCTCTCTCTCTCTCTCTCTCTCTCTCTCTCTTTCTTTCTCTCTCAACATTTTGCGTTTGCGTGGATGAAATGTATTCAGAAATACAGACACATACACAAGTACACATACATAATTGAGCATAACACACGCATATTCAAACATTCATACATAAATGAGCATAACACACATATTCAAACATTCATACATAAACACACACACACACACACACACACACACACACACACACACACACACACACGCACACACACAGAGGCACGCACGCAATCAAGCACACCTCCCAAGTACACAGAAGAATGCAGAAGTGCGCAGAGAAGAGAGCAACCTGCAAGGCCATGCTAGCGCCCCAGGTATGCTGTAATGAGACGGGGAAGTTCCAGGCAAGAAGGTCCAAAAGTGAGAAATGAGAAAAATATAACAAAATTAAGTAACAAACAGACAATAAATAAATAGTAATAATAAAAAAAATAAGAAATAAAAAAATACATGAATGGCAAAGAAACTAGGACCGCCAAAAGGACAAAGGACTAAAATACATAAAAGACAACAATACCTAAAACAAAGAACCCGTGACAAACTAATAAAAAGGGAAGTACGAACACCCAAGGACACAGAAACAAGGACGGCAAGACGGTGTGACGTAATCGCGGTCATCTTCCAAGCACGCGACTCGCGCAAGAATGCAATCCGCAAATGACGTGAATTAAAGGTAAAAAAAAATATATATATATAGAAAAGATTTTACAAATACTAAAAGCAATACATACATTATATATATATATATATATATATATATTTTTTTTTTTTTTTTTTTTTTTTTTTATGCAAAACAAAAATACAATATACACAAAAAAGCATACACACTTACAAAAATCACACCCAAAAATACAAGATCAGAAATCCTAAAAAAATCCATCAAACTAATTTCGAGGGAAAAAAAAATCCACTGACGACTAAATCTTAAAGTAAAACACCACCAACAAACAAACTGACGCCCAGCAAGTTCAAAAATTAAGGAATTCGCCAAGAAAGTTACGTCAGCAGGGTAGGGTGGGGGTGGGGCAGAGAGGGGGGGGGATAAGAGGGCCTGGCAGGAGAGGGGAAAAGAGAAGGAAGGGGAGAAGGAAAAATGAATGGAAGGATAGGCTGGAGTGATAGGAAGGAGAAAGAAGATTAGGGACGAAAAAGAAAAAGGGAATGGGAGACAAAGGGGAAGGGGGAGGAGAAAGAAGGGAATAGGAAGAAGGGAAGGGAGAGAAAGGAAGGAGAGAAAGGAGTGATTAGAAGACGAAGGAGAAGATGTTAACGAGAAAGGGAAATATATGCATACATACATCCGTAAACACACACACACAATATATGTATGTATGTATGTATGTATGTATACACACACACACACCCACTCACTCTCTCTCTCTCTCTCTCTCTCTCTCTCTCTCTCTCTCATATATATATATATATATATATATATATATATATATATATATATATATATATATATATATATATATGTATGCATATATGTATACATGTATATATATGTGTATATGTATACATATGTGTACATGTATATGTATATGTATATGTGTATGTGTACATGGATGCGACGTGTGCGTGTGCGTGCGTGCGTCCGTATAAATATAAATATATATATATATATATATATATATATATATATATATATATATATATATATATATATTGAAAACAAAAATGTTATTGAACAAGTGATATTCCTTGCCTCCATACTTCTATATCTATCACGCCTAGCCATGTAATATTCCACTTAACATTTAGATAGATAATAAGTGTGATCGTGTTTACGTTTCTTACGTGTAAATGTGAGAATGCGTGAATACGTGAATGAGTGAGAGAGAGCATGAGCGTGCGTGCGAGCGTGCGTGCGTATGCCTGTGCACGAATCAAAACAAATCCACACATACATGAAATAACCTCAGACACCGACAGACAATAAGAGAGAAATCCAGAGTCGACCGACCGCACATAAGAAAGCTAATGCATCCGTGGCGGCATTGACGAAGCGCAACCGAGTGTGAAAAGTCACGTCCCTCGCCGCCGACGTAAGGCCAGCTTCCCTCTCCCTTTCTCCCTAACCCCCCCCCCTACCCCCCTTACCCGCATCAACAAAAAAAAAAGGTATCTAATCACGTGAACAACTTCTTATACTCTCCCCGTTTTCTCTCGCTAACTCTCTCTCTCTTTTTTTTNGAAAGAGAGAGAGAGAGAGAAAGAGAGAGAGAGAGAGAGAGAGAGAGAGAGAGAGAGAGAGAAACAGAGAAAGAAAGAGAGAGAAACAGAGAAAGAGAAAGAGAAAGAGAAAGAGAAAGAGAGAGAGAGAAAGAGAAAGAAAGAGATAGAGAGAAACAGAGACAAAGAAAGAGAGACATAGACAGCCACGAGACAGATCGAGAAACGAGAAACGAGAGGTGTGCAGATGCAAGCCCAGTTCCGCTAAATAATTCAATGGCTGCCCTATTCGCCGCGCCCCGATGAGCCCGCTTCCCTAAAACGACGAAGGCGGCGACGGGCTAGACCGGGCCCACACTTTTCCATAGACGATTCTAGAAAGCGAATCTTGTCCTTTCCCAAAGCTAACAAGCTACAGCCTTTCGGTCGCCTTGGGTGGGGTAGGGGGTGTGGGGGGGGAAGGGGAGTCACCCTAATTGCACCATAACTACACCATAATAGGAGGATCGCATGGTGAGGGGAGCCTTGTAGTCTCCTTTAATTATTTCTCGATAGGGAAGGAAGGGTAGCGACAGACAGACAGACAGACATACAACAGAAGAGAAAGAGAGCATAGTCCCTCAAATCCTTCGGAGGAGGAGGAGGAGGAGGAGGAGGAGGAGGAGGAGGAGGAGGAGGAGGAGGAGAGTAACCAGAAAGAAAGAAACTTAAAAGAAAAATCACTCCCTTTGGCTTTTCCTCTTTTGACGTTGTTCAAGAGTTTCCCCAACAGAGCAGACTGTAATCCTCTTCCTCCTCCTCCTCCTCCTCCACGCTGAAATCCTTCGCCGCCTCTCCTCCTCCTCCTCCTCCTCTTCCTCCTCCACTCCAAATCCTTCGCCGCCTCTCCTCGGCTTCCTTCGAGCCTCCCCATTCTCATCTCTCTCTCTCTCTCTCTCTCTCTCTCTCTCTCTCTCTCTCTCTCTCTCTCTCTCTCTCTCTCTCTCTCGGCCTTACGAAACCTTCCTCCGTCGGTAGAAGGTGCAACGGCGGGCTGTGAGGGCAAGAACGGCATCGCTCCGCCCACTTGATATTTTTATTCATGATTACTCTTTTATCGCACCCTCGGCCTCTTTTCCTTTATTATTACTATTATTACAACTTATCATCGCTACCCATGTTATTGTTATTCTTAATGCTCTTATTACCCTTATCACTATTCGATCTCCCCCC
>BOPN01000041.1:560421-597921 GCA_017312705.2 Penaeus japonicus
ATGCTTCTGTATCTATCACGCCTAGCCATGTAATATTCACTTAACATTTAGATAGATAATAAATTGTGATCGTGTTTACGTTTCTTACGTGTAAATGTGAGAATGCGTGAATACGTGAATGAGTGAGAGAGAGCATGAGCGTGCGTGCGAGCGTGCGTGCGTATGCCTGTGCACGAATCAAAACAAATCCACACATACATGAAATAACCTCAGACACCGACAGACAATAAGAGAGAAATGGGAGTCGACCGACCGCACATAAGAAAGCTAATGCATCCGTGGCGGCGTGTGACGAAGCGCAACCGAGTGTGAAGTCACGTCCCTCGCCGCCGACGTAGGCCAGCTTCCTGTCCTTTCTCCCCTAACCCCCCTACCCCCCTTACCCGCATCAACAAAAAAAGGTATCTAATCGTAGACAACTGTATACTCTCCCCGTTTCTCTCGCTAACTCTCTCTCTCTTTTTTTTCTGTCCTTCGCCACTCTTATTCCATCTTTTTTTTTCTCTATTCTCTCTCTCTCTCTTTCTTATCCCCTCCTCTCTTTCCCTTCTTCGCCCCCTCATCTCTCTCTCTCTCTCTCTCTCTCTCTCTCTCTCTCTCTCTCTCTCTCTCTCTCTCTCTCTCTCTCTCTCTCCCTCTCTCTCTCTCTCTCTCTCTCTCTCTCTCTCTCCCCCATTCCCCTCCTCTCTCTCTCTCTCTCTCCCCCATTCCCCTCATCTCTCTCTCCCCCATTCCCCTCATCCCTCTCTCTCTCTCTTCCCTTTCCCTCATCTCTGTCTCTCTCCCCTTCCCCTCATCTCTGTCTCTCTTCCCTTTCCCTCATCTCTGTCTCTCTCCCCTTCCCCTCATCTCTGTCTCTCTCCCCTTCCCCTCTTCTCTCTCACTTTCTCCTCCTCTTTCTCTTTCTCTTTCTCCTCCTCTCTTTCTCTTTCTCTCTCTCTCTCTCCTTCCCCTCCTCTCTCTGACATCCCCCTTTCTTTCTCTCCCCCCCTCCTTCGCCCCCATCTCCATCCACCCCCCCTTCTCCCTCTTCCCCCCCTGGCGGACATCCAGCATCCCCACCTCGGAGACAAGGCTTGCGCCAAATGATTCTTCAACCCTTACAAGAGAGTCCTTAACACGTGAATTCTAAATTAAAAGCCTTTCTCCTTAAAAAAAATAAATAAATAAAATAAAAAAATAAATAAAATAAATAAATAAATAAATCGGATAGAAAAGTAAAATAAAACAAAAGAAGAAATATATATGTATAGAAAGGAAAATAATCGTTCACTATGGCGAATATCCCATGAAATGCGAACGAGGAAATAAAATCTAAATAAATAGAAGGGAAAGATATAAACAGGGAGAAGCAACGCGATGAATGAGAGGAGAGACGAAGAGACGAAAAAGATACTATGACTTTTTTTTATATATATATATAATGACAGCTGTTAAACGGGCCCCCCCCCCCTCCCCTCCCTACTCCCCATACCCCTCCCTCCCCCGCCAGTCACGTGTGCTGTTCACGATCAGCTGATCTCGCCGTGACGCCGAGCACGTACACCACAGCGACGAACACGGGAGTTACGGCGGTAAGCGAAGGGGTCTGGGGATAGAGGGAGCTAATGAGGATGAGGAATGGAGCTATGAAACAGGAGGGGCTAATAGGGAAGGGAGAGTAGGGCTGACGAAGGCCTAAGTGAGAGCGGGTGGTGTTATATATGGGTCTTGGCCTTAGTCCACCATTTCTTGATCAATATAATGTACATCAACCACTTTTGAGCCTATGGCGTTTGGGTTAGGCTGAGTTGATGTTGCATAGAAACAACAGCACTCGCAATGAAAAAGCAAGTGGTACGAAAATACCAGTAACAATAATACTCATAACAACAACCAAAATAACAATAACAAAAATAGTTTAAAAAAGGAAGAAGAGACGAAGAGGAAGAAGAGGAGAAACAAGTAAAATGTTAAAAAACTGCGAAGTCTGAAGGAAGTACTTTTTTTACGGAAAGAAATGCCTACGCGTTCGTAGCGGACGAAGGAGAGTGAGAAATGGCCAAAGAAGAAGAAGAAGAAGAAGAAGAAGAAGAAGAAGAAGAAGAAGAAGAAGAAGAAGAAGAAGAAGAAGAAGAAGAAGAAGAAGAAGAAGAAGAAGAAAAAAAAAAAAAAAAAAAAAAAAAAAAAAAAAAAAATATGCGCTGAGAGGGAAGACAAATATGAAACAGGAGGAGGAGAGAGAGGAAAAAAAAGAAGGATAATAATAATAAGAAGAAGAATATGAAGAGGAAAAGGTCATGAAGAAGAACAAGAAGAAGAAAAAAAAGGAAGGAAAAAAAAAGAAAAAGGAGAAGAAAATGAGGAAGAAAATGAATACGAAGAAGAAAAGAATACCAAGACGAAAAAGAAGCAGGAAATGGAGATGAAGGAGAAGAGAGAAGAAAAAAAATATATATATGACCGATGAAACCTTGCATGATGAATATGAAGGTAAAGAAGGGAATGGCAAGAAATATCACAAAGCCCACCGTTCTTTCTTCATTTAATCCCATTTTCCGCTCTACATGGAGGGGGTGGGGGGGGGAGGAAGAGTGTGGGAGGGAAAGAGGAGGAGAGTGAGAGTGAGAGAGAGGGAGGAGGAGCGGGAGAGTGAGATAGAGGGAGGGGGAGAGTGAGACAGAGTGAGAAAGGGGAGGAAAGGAGGAGGAGGAGGAGGGAGGAGAGTGAGAAAGAGAGAAGTAGAAAGAGAGAGTAGAGAGAGTAATAGAAGATATATAAGAGGGCTTAAATGAAAATAAACAAAAGAGATAAACCAGTAATAATCACAGTACTTGTCAATGAGACGGGTAGGGATTAGGGGGAGAGAGAGAGACGCATTCGTACATAAGAGGCTAAAACTCAACCCGGAAGGTCAAGTGTGACGTCTGGCGCTTTTTATGGGGGTGGGGAGGGGGAGGGGAGCGCATCGCTATAGCAACAGGCAAGCAGAGACACAAAGACACAGAAGCAGGTCATATGCGAGCAAGACAAGCAAATGCAAACGGACGGACACACACACAAAAATATGATCAATAAATAAATAAATTAATAAAAAATAGACATAAATAAAAAAAATAAAGGAACATCAAAAAGTGCAAAATCAAAATCGAGACGACGTGCAACACGCAACTCCGAGAGAAAAATAATTGACAAAAAGAAAGAAAGAAAGAAAGAAAGAAAAAATATATATCTATATAAATAAATTAAGGCGACAACACAGACACCCACAGGATGAGTGCCACTGCCTGGAGGAGTGCCACAACCACCCTAAAAGAGAAGAAGAAAACGAAGAAGAAGAAGAAGAAGAAGAAGAAGAAGAAGCAGGAATAAACAGCCATAGGCCCCTGCCATCTCTGTGAGGAGGAACGGACGGAAATGCTTGCTACGGGCGTCAATGCATGATGACCTGCATGGCTGACCGCTGATTGGCTTGCTTGTGTTAGAGTGATTTCAGGTATATTGCAACTTCCTCCTTTGCTGTCGACTTCTGCAAGTTCTATTTCGTTACTCGATTGCCTTGAATCGACGAAAAAAAAGTTTCAACAAATGATAAGAGAATGCAGGCGAAGGGGGGGAGGGGGAGAGGGAGGAAGGGAGGGGGGAGAGGGAGGAAGGGAGGGGGGGAGAGGGAGGAAGGGAGGGAGGGAGAGAGAGGGAGGGAAGGGAGGGAGAGAGAGAGGGAGGGAAGGAGGGAGAGGGAGGAAGGGAGGGAGGGAGAGCGGGGCTGAGAGTGAGAGGGAGTGAGACAGAGGGAGGGCGGGGCTTGGAAGGTGACACCCCATCCCCCTTGCCCCTCACCCCCCCCCCTTTCACCACCTGGGACTTCCCCTCCGTCAGGTATAAATGATTCATACCCGACGGAGAATGACAAGAAAAAATGCGATAGAATTTCAACTCTTTCCATGTCCCTCTTTTATTCCTAGTGTTCGTTTACTCCCCTTTCCCTCTCTCGGTTCAATTCTCTTTCTCTCTCTCACTCATTCACTCTCTCTCTTTCTCTCTCTCTCTCTTTCTGCCTCTCTGTCTGTACGTCTGTCTGTCTGTCTGTCTGTCTGTCTGTCTGTCACTCTCTCTCTCAGCGCCATCTAATAACACGCACTCGACTTCAATGCGTGAGTCGCCACGTTTAAAACTATGATGAAACACGAAAGGTAAATGGGGAGGCGGGGACCGGTTAGGAAGGGAAGGGAAGGGAAGGGGAAGAGAGAAAGAGAAAGGGTGGGGAAGGGGAGGGAAGGGAAGGGAAGGGGGAAGGGAAGATGACAGGGGAGGTGAATTGGAAGGGTAGGGGAAGGGAAGGGAAGGGGAGGGGAGAAAGGAAAGGAAAGGAAAAAGAAAAGGAAAGGAAAGGGGAGAGGACAGGGGAGGTGAAATGGAGGAGTAGAGGAAGGGAAGGGGAGGGGAAGGGGAAGGGGAGGGGAGATAGGGAAGGGGAAGGGGAAGGGGAGGGGGGAGGGTAGAAGACGGAAAGGGATGGGAGGAGGAGGAGGAGGCAGAAGCGATAATGAGGGAGGAAGTGGAAAAGAATAAAGGGGAAAATAGGGTGAACGACGAGAGGGGGGGGGTGAGGAATAGCCCCAGGCAAAGGGCGCGAAGAAGGGTAAAGGAAGGAAAGAGCAAGCAAATGGACCCAAGCACACGGGACCCGAATGACACCTCTCACTCGATCCAAACCTCCTACTCGCGAGTTATTCTTACTCTAAAAAAGGAAGCGACATTCCTTCGACAAAAAAAGTTTACTTTATCTTCGCCATACTCCGACAATAATGATAATGATATCTATAATAATGATAATAATAATACTCCAATTAATGATGATGGGGATGATAATAATAATAATACCCATAATAATAATAACAAACAATAACAATAAACTCGTCTTACTTGAAAAAAAAAAATACATATCAATGTTTCAGAATACACAAAACAAAAAACCTCATACAAAATAACACACCAATTACTTATGCATGTTGCAAGAGAAAATCTCATAAAAATCCAATCACGCTGCATCGGTGCACGCCTGGAGCTCCATTCTGCCAACACCCACGTGGGAGTCCATCGCCGTTGTTTACGGTCTCTGTTGCGTCATCCTTTTCCAATGAATGAGAATCCTACTTGATGGGCCATTCAATGTTTTAGTTCATCGAGATTCTCTTGCTTTCTTTCTCTTTCTCTCCCAACCTCCCCCTCTTCTCTCCTCTCCTCTCTTCACTCTCCCTCTCGTTATATGCCAATCCTTCGCGTTCTCTATCATCCCATTCCATTCTTCCAAACATATGAAAGAGAAAGAGAAAGAGAAAGAGAAAGAGGCGGTTGCCACAGTAGACGGTAAATGAGCAGTAAGCTGTATGCGTGTAAGTCCAGCTGTATCTGCTAGCACAGGTGTCCATCTCTTGTCCTCGCTTATCTCTACAGTATAATAACGGTGTGTCCGTACATTCGTGAAATAGATAGATAGATAGATACATTGATAAAGAGAGAGAGCAAGAGAGAGACAGTACAAGAGAGAGAGAGAAAGGGAGAGGGAGAGGGAGAGGGAGGGAATGAAAGTGAGGGAGTGAGGGCGGGAGAGAGGGGGGGGAGAGAGAGAGAGAGAGAGAGAGAGAGAGAGAGAGAGAGAGAGAGAGAGAGACAGAGAGAGAGAGAGAGAGAGAGAGAGAGAGAGAAAGAGAGGGAGTGAGACCGACCGACTCACAAATGAGGGTCTCAGCGGATGTCCTTTACATCAACTTGCCACGGGAAGCGAGTTGGACTGTGGATATTGAGTGTGGGAGTAATTGGCAGTGAAAGTGTGTGTGTGTGTGTGTGTGTGTGTGTGTGTGTGTGTGTGTGTGTGTGTGTGTGTGTGTGTGTGTGTGTGTGTGTGTGTGTGTGAGCATGTGTAAGTATGTGTAAGTATGTGTAAGTATGTGTAAGTATGTGTAAGTATGTGTAAGTATATGAGTGAGTATGTGTGCATGTGTGAGTGCATGCATGTGAGACGAGCATCATGGCTATGGAGCTATACCTATACAAAATGGCATGCTATCAGTGTCAATGGGCCTGTGTGCAGATGAAATCAACCCCACATCCCGTCCCTAACCTTGAGCCGGAGTTGTGGCTTGACGACGAGTGTTATTAAGATAGTAGCCGAACGTGGGTGTCCGAGAAGAGGCAAGAGAAACCCACTGACAGAGAGAAAGAGAAAGAGAAAGAGAAAGAGTAAGAGAGAGGGGGAGGGAGGGGGAGGGGGAGGGGGAGGGGGAAGGAGAGGGAGAGGGAGGGAGGGAGGGAGGGAGGGAGGGAGGGAGGGAGGGAGAGGGAGGGAGAGAGGGAGAGCGTGAGAGAGTCAAAATATAGGAGAGGTAGGTAGGTAGGTAGGTAGGTAGGCAGGGGGAGGGGGTGAGACAGCAGGTGACTTTTGACTTTGACAAGTTTATTGAGCAGGTGAATGAGTCATGGAGTGAGGATGAGAGAAATAGAAAAAACTAGATAGAGAGAGAGAGAGAGAGAGAGAAAGAGACACTAAACCGAGGATGGAAAAAAAACTAACGGCCAAGTAAAGGGAAAAGATTGGTTGCTAAGGGTGTGGTTGAGTGTTGCACTTTCTCATTCCCTAGCGATTGCAGATCCCGGACAGTAAGCGAGCTGGCAGGGGTCATTGGCCAGGGGTGGAGGGGGGGGAAAGAGGAATAAGGGGGGGGTAAGCGGAGTGTGTGTGTGTGGGGGGGGGTTAATGATGTTGGGAGGAGACAGCGCGTGAGTGGGGAAGGAAGGGAAGGGAGGGGGAGGGGAGGGGAGAGGGGGAAGGGAAGGGAAGGGAAGGGGGAGGAAACGGGAGCGCACGGGAGGCGGGGCACACTGCCACCTTAAGCGTGAATATTTGATTTCCCCTCAGAATTCCCTGACCCCCCCCCCCCGACCCTTTTCCTGAAAATGACCTCGCCATGAAAGAATGCTCCTGTGACCTCGCCATGAAGGAATGTTCATGTCGATCTCTCCTTCAAATGGCACCCGACACACGAACAACACAAATGGCACATTGCACGGAGCCGCAGACTAATTTTCATTCTTCGGATATAAACGAATTGCTTTAAATGTGGATGAAAATGAGAAAAAAAACGTCCCTTCTTGAATGTTAAAATTAGCTCGCTCGGGTGGGTGGTGGTGGGGGTGGGGTCGGGGTTGGGGGGAGGGGGGTGAAGGAGCTTGATAAACAGCCACCGACGACTTGAGTATTTTTCCGGCAATCTTTAATTTTCATTCTCTTTCTTTCTCCTTCTCCTTATCTCTTTCTCTCTCTCTCTCTCTCTACCTGCCTGCCTCTTTATCTCTCTCTCTCTCTCTTTATCTCCCTGCTTCTTTATCTATCTCTATCTCTATCTCTCTCTCTCTCTCTCTCTCTCTCTCTCTCTCTCTCTCTCTCTCTCTGTCTTTCTTTCTCTCACTTCCATCTTCACACTCAATATCTCCCCGCCATTCGCATTCTCCTAATTTTCCCTATTTTCTTCTCTTCCCTCTGTAACCTTGTCATATCCATTTGCGTTATACATTCTAGGTTTGCTGCCATTGTTATCATTTCAATTGAATATCATTTGCATTTGCATCCGTGACTCATACATATCATCAGCCAAATCATACACTGTGGTGGAGTCTCCTCTCGGAATATAGGACCAGCCCTCACTCCAACACACTTCTGATCAAGTCCAAGCAATAAACAAATAAATAATAATACATAACAAATAATGAATAATAATAAATAAATAAATAATAAATAAATAAATAAACTGTCTCGGCAATGTTCTTCAAGAGGTCGCCACCCAGACCTCTACAAACTCTCTCCCTCCCTCGCTCACTCTCACTCACTCACTCACTCACTCACTCACTCACTCACTCACTCACCTACTCACACTCATTCTTTCTTTCCTAAATTGCATTACTTTGTCGTCTACTTAATGCTTCCGATTAACTTTCAACTCTGAACCCTCCGTCTCCAAAGTAAATAACTAGCGAGCCAACAATCAAAGCACGCCGGGGTTGCAGCCCCCTTTTACAGCGATATATATATGAATGTCACATCAAATAAAGCTCTTGTTATAACGGAATGCCCTCGAACTTTCAGGACTACGGTGAAATACCAAAATTTTGGTTGACGCTCGTGAGTTTCAGGACGGGGTAGGGTGGCGGAGAAAGGAGGAGGAGGAGGAGGAGGTAGAGGGGTAAGGGTGGTGGGGAAGAGGGGATAGGTGGTGGAGAAAGGAGGAGGAGGAGGAGGAGGTAGAGGGAGTAAGTCAGTAGGGAAAGAGGGGAAGGGAGGGGGTATGGGTGGTGGAGAAAGGAGGAAAAGGGAGGTAGAGAGGTAAGGGAGTGGCAGGAAGAGGGAAAGGGAAGGGGAGGGGAAGAGGGGATGGGAGAATGGGGAGAGGAAGAAGAGGTAGAGGGTAAGGGTGGTGGGAAGAGGGGATGGTGGTGGAGAAAGGAGGAGGAGGAGGAGGTAGAAGTGGGAGTGGTGGGGAAGGGGAAGGGAGGGGTATAGGTGGTGGAGAAAGGAGGAGGAGGAGGAGTGGGGGTAAGGGGTGGTGGGGGAAGAGGGGGAAGGGGAGGGGGTATAGGTGGTGGGGAGGAGAAAGGAGGAGGAGGAGGTAGAGAGTGGGGAAGTGGGGAAGAGGGATGGGAGAATGGGGAAGAGGGAGGGGTAAGGGTGTTAGGGAAGGGGTATGAGTGGTGGAGAAAGGAGGAGGAGGTAGAGGGGTAGGGTGGTGGGGAAGAGGGGATGGGTGGTGGAGAAAGGAGGAGGAGGAGGAGGTAGAGGGAGTAAGGGTGGTGGGAAAGGGGATAGGTGGTGGAGAAAGGAGGAGGAGGAGGAGAGTGAGGGGGTAAGGGTGTGGTGGGAAAGGAAGGGGAGGGGGTATAGGTGGTGGAGAAAGGAGGAGGAGGTAGAGGGGTAAGGGAGGTGGGGAAGGGGATGGGAGAATGAGGGGAAGGAGTGAAGGGTGGGGTGGTGGGGAAGAGGGGATAGGTGAGTGGAGAAGGAGGAGGAGGAGGGAGGTAGAGGGAGTAAATTAGGTGGGGAGGGATAGAGTGGTGGAGAAAGGAGGTAGAGGTGGGGTGGTGGGAAGAGGGGAAGGAGGGGGTATAGGTGGTGGAGAAGGAGGAGGAGAGGAACAGGGGGTAAGGGTGGTGGGGAAGAGGGGAAGGGAGGGGGGTATAGGTGGTGGAGAAAGGAGGAGGAGGAGGTAGAGAGGTAAGGGAGGTGGGGAAGAGGGGATGGGAGAATGGGGAAGAGGGAGAGGGGTAAGGGTGTTGGGAGGGTATGAGGTGGGTGGAAAGGAGGAGGAGGAGGTAGGGGTAAAGGGTGGGGAAGGGTATAGGTGGTGGAAAGGAGGAGGAGGAGGAGGTAGAGGGTAGAGGTGGTGGGGAAGAGGGGAAAGGGAGGGAGTGGTGGAGAAAGGAGGAGGAGGAGGTAGAGAGGTAAGGGAGGTGGGGAAGAGGGGATGGGAGAATGGGGAAGAGGGAGAGGGGTAAGGGTGTTGGGGAAGGGGTATAGGTGGTGGAGAAAGGAGGAGGAGGAGGTAGAGGGGTAAGGGTGGTGGGGAAGAGGGGATAGGTGGTGGAGAAAGGAGGAGGAGGAGGAGGAGGTAGAGGGGTAAGGGTGGTGGGGAAGAGGGGAAGGGAGGGGGGTATAGGTGGTGGAGAAAGGAGGAGGAGGAGGTAGAGAGGTAAGGGAGGTGGGGAAGAGGGGATGGGAGAATGGGGGAAGGGGGAGAGGGGTAAGAGGGGTGTTGGGGAAGGGTATAGGTGGTGGAGAAAGGAGAGGGGAGGAGGTAGAGGGAGTAAGGGTGGTGGGAAGAGGGAAGAAGGGAGGGGTATGGGGTGGTGGAGAAGGAGGAGGAGGAGGAGGAGGTAGGGGTAAGGGTGTGGTGGGGAAGAGAGGGGAAGGGAGGGGTACAGGTGGTGGAGAAAGGAGGAGGAGGAGGGTAGAGGGAGTGGGGTGGTGGGGAAGGGGATGGGTGGTGGAAAGGAGGGAGGGTAGAGGGGTAGGGTGGTGGGGAAGAGGGAAGGGAGGGGGTATGGGTGGTGGAGAAAGGAGGAGGAGGTAAGAGGTAAGGGAGGTGGGGAAGAGGGGATGGGAGGAATGGGGAGAGGGAGAGGGTGGGAGTGTTGGGGAAGAATTATAGGTGGTGGAGAAAGGAGGAGGGAGGAGGTAGAGGGAGTAGGAGTGGTGGGGAAGAGGGGATGGGTGGTGGAGAGAAAGGAGGAGGAGGAGGTAGAGGGTAAGGGTGGTGGGGAAGAGGGGATAGGTGGTGGAGAAAGGAGGAGGAGGAGGAGGAGGTAGAGGGGAGTAGGGTGGTGGGAAGAGGGGAAGGGAGGGAGTATAATTGGTGGAGAAGAAAAGGAGGAAAGAGGAGAGGTAGAGGGGTAAGGGTGGTGGGGAAAGGGGATAGGTGGTGGAGAAAGGAGGAGGAGGAGGTAGAGGGGTAAGGGTGGTGGGGAAGAGGGGAAGGGAGGGGGGTATAGGTGGTGGAGAAAGGAGGAGGAGGAGGTAGAGGGGTAAGGGTGGTGGGGAAGAGGGGATGGGTGGTGGAGAAAGGAGGAGGAGGAGGGGGGAGGAGGGTAAGAGGGGAGTAAGGGTGGTGGGGGGAAGAGAGGGGAGGGGGTATAGGTGGTGGAGAAAGGGAGGTAGAGGGGTAAGGGTGGTGGGGAAGGGGGAAGGGGAGGGGTATAGGTGGTGGAGAAAGAGGGGAGGAGGAGGTAAGAGGAGTAAGGGTGTGGGAAGAGGGGGAAGGGAGGGGGTATGGGTGGTGGAAGGAAAGGAGGAGGAGGAGGTAGAGAGAATGAGAGGTGGGGAGAAGAGGGATGGGAGAATGGGGAAGAGGGAGAGGGGTAAGGGTGTTGAAGGGAGTATGGAGAGTGGTGGAGAAAGGAGGAGGAGGGTAGAGGGAGGTAGAGGTGGTGGGGAAGAGGGGGATGGGTGGTGGAGAAAGGAGGAGGAGGAGGAGGAGGTAGAGGGAGTAAAGTGGTGGGAAAGAAGGGGAAGGGAGGGGGTATAGAGTGAGTGGAGAAAGGAGGAGGAGGAGGTAGAGGGGTAAGGGTGGTGGGGAAGGGGGAAGGGAGGGGTATAGGTGGTGGAGAAAGGAGGAGGTAGGGTAAGGGAGGTGGGGAAGAGGGATGGGAGAATGGGGAAGAGGAGAGAGGAGTAAGGGTGAAGGGGGTATAGGTGGTGGAGAAAAGAAGGAGGAGGAGGAGGGGTGAAGGGAGTAGAAATTGGTGGGAAGAGGGGAGGAGGGGTATAGGTGGTGGAGAAAGGAGGAGGAGGAGGAGGTAGAGGGGTAGGTGGTGGGGAGAGGGATGCAGTGGTGAAAGGAGGAGGAGGAGGAGGTAGAGGGCCAGGTGGTGGGGAAGGGGAAGGGAGGGGTATAGGTGGTGGAGAAAGGAGGAGGAGGAGGAGGAGGTAGAGGGGTAAGGGTGGTGGGGAGAAAGAAGGGGGATGAGTGGTGGAGAAGGAGGAGGAGAGGAGGAGGAGGAGGGTAGAGGAGTAAGGGTGGTGAGGAGAAGAGGGGAAGGAGGGGTATAGGTGGTGGAGAAAGGAGGAGGAGGAGGTAGAGGGGTAAGGGTGGTGGGGAAGAGGGGATAGGTGGTGGAGAAAGGAGGAGGAGGAGGTAGAGGGGTAAGGGTGGTGGGGAAGAGGGGAAGGGAGGGGGGTATAGGTGGTGGAGAAAGGAGGAGGAGGAGGTAGAGAGGTAAGGGAGGTGGGGAGAGAGGGGGATGGGAATGGGGAAGAGGGAGAGGGTAAGGGTGTTGGGAAGGGTATAGGTGGTGGAAAGGAGGAGGAGGTAGAGGAGTAAGGGTGGTGGGGAAGAGGGGGAAGGGAGGGGAATATGAGTGGTGGAGAAAGGAGGAGGAGGTAGAGGGTAAGGGGTGGTGGGGAAGAGGGGAAGGGGAGGGGGGTATAGGTGGTGGAGAAAAGGAGGAGGGGGGGAGGAGGGTGGGGGTGGGGTGGTGGGGAGGGAAGGAGGGTATAGGTGGTGGAGAAAGGAGGAGGAGGAGGAGGAGGTAGAGGGGTAAGGGTGGTGGGGAAGAGGGGAAGGGAGGGGGGTATAGGTGGTGGAGAAAGGAGGGAGGGTAGAGGGAGTAAGGGAGGTGGGGAAGAGGGGGATGGGAGAATAGAGAGGAGAAGAAGAGGGAGAGGGGAGTAGGTGTTGGGAAGGGTATAGGTGGTGGAGAAAGAGAGGAGAGGAGGAGGAGTAGGGGTGGTGGTGGGAAGAGAAGGGAGGGGTATAGGTGGTGGAGAAAGGAGGAGGAGGAAGTGAGGGGTAAGGGTGAGTGAGGAAAAGAGGGGAAGGAGGGGGTATAGGTGGTGGAGAAAGGAGGAGAGGAGGAGGTAGGGAGTAAGGGTGGTGGAAAGAGAGGGGAAGGAGGGGTATAGGTGGTGGAGAAAGGAGGAGGAGGTAAAGGGATAAGGGTGGTGGGGAAGGGGTCAGGGAGGGAGGAAGAGGGAGAGGGATATTGGTGGTGGGGAGGGGGGGTAGGGGTGAAGGAGGAGGAGGATGGACAGGGGTAGGGGTGGTTGGGAAGGGGTGTCATGCTCCCTGCAGAAACTTTCTCACGCAAAACCGAGGACTACGCGTGCCACCGACAGGTGCTGATACCAGTATGAGTCCGCGTGCAATTGAAAGCGTGTGAATTTCTTTTTCTCTTTTTCTTTCGTTCTATTTTTTATCTGTCAGTCTGTCTCTCTGCTTTACTGCCTACCTAATTCTAATTTCCCCTCTCACTGCCACCCTGCCCCTCTCTCTCTCTCTCTCTCTCTCTCTCTCTCTCTCTCTCTCTCTCTCTCTCTCTCTCTCTCTCTCTCTCTCTCTCACTCTCTCACTCTTCCACTCTCTCTCTCTCACACTCCCAAGCCAGGAACGGGCAAGTCACGTGTGTCAGTACTCATACAAGTTGGGGAACGCGCCAAGTCTATGCATGAGCTTACACAAGGGGGTAAAGTGTCTAATTATATACGACCCCTCCGTTGTACAAGCCACAGAGGCCAGTGGAGTGCATGCGATGGGAATCTGTATATCGGCGTGGTCGTAGGAATTAGGAGCATCTATTTTGTTTGAGGTGATTATTATATAAAGCGTGTGTGTGTGTGTGTGTGTGTGTGTGTGTGTGTGTGTGTGTGTGTGTGTGTGTGTGTGTGTGTGTGTGTGTGTGTGTGTGTGTGTGTGTGTGTGTGTGTGTGTGTGTGTGTGTGTGTGTGTGTGTGTGTGTGTGTGTGTGTGTGTGTGTGTGTGTGTGTGTGTGTGTGTGTGTGTGTGTGTGTGTGTGTGTGTGTGTGTGTGTGTGTGTGTGTGTGTGTGTGTGTGTGTGTGTGTGTGTGTGTGTGTGTGTGTGTGTGTGTGTGTGTGTGTGTGTGTGTGTTTGAGGGATTGAGAACAAAAATAAAAACAAAACCAAAGACAAAGCTGACTCACAACAGCCTACCCAGTTGTAAAAGGAGTAAGTCTACGACAGAGAGAAACAAACAGACAGACAGACGAAGAAAGCAAGCAAGCAAGCAAGCAAGCAAGCAAGGGTAAGAGAGCTTGGTCCTCCAACCAGAAGAGGTAACCTAGACATCCAGGGAGAAGAGGGAGAAGGGAGAGGGTCGTAGTCCGGCATAAAGGCGCTGTGTGAGAACAGGGTGCCTGGAAGGGAGGGCCCGGCGGATTTCATTTCGGCAATATCGATGGGGTGGAAATGGGGTCTTCCTTTAACTCGCTCTTTATGAGGTTGTGTCTCTGTTGTTTATGCATGTTGTTGGTATTATTCTGTAATCTTTGTTTGCTTGTTTGTTTGTTTGTTTTTAGAAATGTTTGTGAATACATCATGTGTCTGTCAGGTACGTTTGTGATGGCGGTGACGTCGCGCTAGCATTATCATTTATTATTCAAAATGTGGCGCCAAGGTCGATTCGTTTAAAGCTTAGCATTTACACTTGGAGACTCGCACGCATGCAGCCAGGACGTCGCGGTTTATCGTCATTCTTAGTTGTAGTGCATGACGGATGGCTTTTTGTCTGCTTCTTTCATAGCCCAGTGTTGATTACTTGAGGACGCCTTTGTTTGTTTAATTAACACTACTGGTCAAAGACACACATACACACACACACACACATACACGCACACACGCGCGCTCTCTTTCTCACACACTCACTCTCACACACACTCTCTCTCTCTCTCTCTCTCTCTCACTCACACATACACACACACTCACTCTCTCTCTCACACACACACACACTCACTCTCTCTCTCACACACACACACACACACACACTCACACATATACACACGATCTCTCTCTCTCTAACTAGAGTTAGGTTCCCCACAAGGGGGAGTATTGTCCCCTACACTATTTAACATACTTATGCACTCTATCTGCAAACTGAACAATGAGTTAGGAGACCTATGCAATATCATATCATATGCGAATGATATCCTCATCCAAGTCTTTGATAGGGGGGAATATGTAATCAGAAGATTCAGCAAAAAGTGTGCTTCTCTTGGCCACATAATCAACCTTATCAAAATCAAACATACATCCAGACGTCGTCAACTGCCCTATATACCAAGCTTAGGTGGAGAGTTATTGCAAGGACTGACTCCTACAGGTATCTTGTTATAGTGATTGCTCCACACCATGTCACGCAATTCTCGTTTCACCCACGAAATTATTCACGATATCAAAGAACGTTGTTTGGAACGTTTAAGACCATTACAATTTATATGTAACAGATACGTTGGTGCCTCCCTCAGAGTCCTGAGATTGATGCATATTACCTTGGTTCGGTCCGTGATTGACTATGCGAGTCCGGTTCTTAGTCTGTTACCTCCAAATGCCCTCAAACCCCTTGAAGTTCTACAGAACAAGGCTATGAGAATTATACTCGGTTGCCCAATGACTGCCAAAGTTCTGGTCATGAGGAAAGAATTAGATCTCCCCACAATCCACAGTCGTGTTACCCAAATTAATACCGTTCTTGGTACTAGAATCTTGCAGCTCCTACCCAAACCACAGATCTCCCAAGCTCTGGCAAATGAGATCAGTCACAGAGTCAGGTTTGCTCGGCCTCGATATTCCAATCTAATACACTCCAACTTAGAATGGAAAGCCAAAACTGCCCAGACCATCCTCAGCTTCAATGTGTGGAGCATTGATGCTCTTAATATCTCAGAAACCAAACTATCTGCACCATGGCATAGAACTCATGTATATGTCCATATTGACAAACTGCCAGGACCTAAATCCATGATTTTGACATCAGAACTGAAGTCTCATTACCTGAAGTATATAGAAGATATCCTCCATCCTCTTGATGGTGAACCCCCACTTGCAATCTACTGTGATGCCTCCACTGATTCTCATGGAGCAGCTGGGATTGGAGTCTTAATTCCCGACATTTCTTATAGAGAAAGTGTGCGGATTTCAGACTGGGCAAGCACAACTGATGCTGAATCATTAGCCATATACCATGCCATAAAGGAAGGTAGTGAACAGGGGCGCCACCTGGTTGTCTTTTCCGACAGTCAGGGTGCCCTCTATAGACTCACTGCTTTTAACCCAGAAAACATGGTATCTAAAAACATCCTACATCAAATTTCCAGACTCTCAGAGCAGGGTATACAAGTGTCATTGCACTGGATACCCTCTCATATAGGAATACCATCATGTGAAAAAGTTGACCAGTTAGCCAAATTCGCACTTTCCTATGAAGAACCACACTATGCTATACCATTATCTCTTACTCAGATGAAAAGACGTATTAATAGTTGTTTAAGAGATTATTAGGATCAGGTATGGGCTACAGAAAAGATGAAAAAGAATGGACATCTGGCATTATGAAAGTATTGCCGGGATATCATACATGGACAAGCCCTATGAAATTTATAAAGGTCTATCACGGAGGCAACAAGTTATACTAACCAGGCTACGCATAGGCTATCATTATACTATACAATATGTGCAGGATGCAGTTTTGGATGCAAAACCAGTCACATATCACCACTGAAAATTGTGCAAAAAAGCTAAATCATAGTCTCAACCACTACTTGCTTTGCTGTACGGAAACTTGTAGATTATATTAATCTTATTATAGACACTGGTCTTGTCTTTGACATGATCAGTGACATAAAAGGTTTTTTACCGACTAGGTAAAACATGTAAATATGTCTGCCAGTATAATGCAGCTCCTCAGGTATGTAAGATGTTTGTTTGACTAAGCCCTTTACATCTTACCCTGGCTTTTTGCAGGGGATGTAAATTGTTCTGCAAATAAACTATATCAAATCAAATCAAAATTCTCTCTCTCTATCTATCTATCTATCTTTCTCTCTCACACACACACACGCTCTCTCTCTCTCTCTCTCTCTCTCACACTCACACACACACACATACTCACACACACACACATACTCACACTCTCTCTCTCACTCACTCACTCACTCACTCACTCACTCTCACACACACACACATTCACACACACACACACACACACACACACACACACACCTCCCCCACGTCAACCACCCGCAAGGACTGAGGACTCCAGAGCCGCGGCACAGTACCTGTCTGAGGAAAGTGATGGGCTTCTGACCCATGGCGTGAGCGTCCCCGATGTTCGCCTTGGTGACGCTGTTGAACGGCTTCTTCGCTCCCTGAAAGACGAGGAAAAAAGAAGAGAGGATTAGCTTTGGGAATTCGCCATGTGGAACGCGTATCCATTCACCTCTGTGAGCTCGTGCCCTCCATACTCCGCCTACCCCCTCACCCCTACCCCGCTACTCCGGATTGCACTCCTCCCTTGCCTTCCATACCCTCCATTACTCCAGACTGCACTCCTTCCCTGCCCTCCACTGCTCCAGACTGCACTCCTTCCCTGCCCTCCACTACTCCAGACTGCACTCCTTCCCTGCCCTCCACTACTCCAGACTGCACTCCCTTTCCATAACCCTCCACTACTCCAGACTGCATTCCTCCCTTGCCCTCCATTCCCTCCACTACTCCAAATGGCACCCTCCCTGCCCTCCACACCCTCCACTACTCCAGATGGCACTCCCCATCCCTCCCTCCCCCCTCCCCCCGCCACTCCAGACTGCACTCCCCGCTGCCCACCCTACCCCCACCACTCCAGATTACACTCTTCCCCTGCCCTCCCCCGTCCCCTGGGTTATTCCCCGCGTCGCTAATTCGCCCTCTTTCTTGATTGTTTCACAGGCTGTTATGCAACAGTTAATGTCGCAATTTGCGGTTATGTACTGATGTGACCTCTAATGACCGAGAACATCATAATTACCATGCAACAAATACACCAAAGAGAGTGGATAAAAACCGTATTAGAACAATATAGGAATCATGGAATATTAAATATCGTAAAAAAGAGAGAAACAAAAGAAAAGGGGGACAGGGAGGGAGGGAGGGAGGGAGGGGGGGAGGGGGAGAGGGAGGGAGGGGGGGAGGGGAGGGGGAGAGGGAGGGAGGGAGGGAGAGAGAGAGAGAGAGAGAGAGAGAGAGAGAGAGAGAGAGAGAGAGAGAGAGAGAGAGAGAGAGAGAAAAATACACACACATATACACACACACACATCTCTCTCTCTCTCTCTCTCTCTCTCTCTCTCTCTCTCTCTCTCTCTCTCTCTCTCTCTCTCTCTCTCTCCTTACCGGACGCCAGAGAGCACTTACACAATACACCTTGACGGGAAGGGGAGGCCTTGTAAGTCCCAAGTTGCATTACGTGTCTTTTTGGTTCTCGAAATAAACAAAGACAATAAGAATGAAGGAAAAGGTTTACAAGCCTTAGGCAAAGGCTAAAGAAAGAAAGAAAGAAAGAAAGAAAGAAAGAACGCGGTGAGAGAGAGAGGGGGGGAGGGGGGGGAGAGGGAGAGAGAGGGAGAGAGGGAGAGAGGGAGAGAGGGAGAGAGAGAGAGAGAGAGAGGGGGGGGGGGAGAAAGGGAGAGAGAAAGAGAAAGAAAAAAAGAGAGAACCGCCATGACTTGCCCTCAGCCCTAAACACAAAGTACAGCACATTCTTATTGCGTGGTAAACAAGAGAGAGAGAGAGGAAGAAGGAGGGGGGAGAGAGGGAGAGAGAGAAGGAAAAGGTTTACAAGCCTTAGGCAAAGGCTAAAGAAAGAAAGAAAGAAAGAAAACGGTGAGAGAGAGAGAGGGGGAGAGAGAGAGAGAGAGAGAGAGAATAAAAATAAAATTGGTGCTTTTCCATCTCAAAGTTGCATTTCAAAGTACCTAATTATCCGGTGCTCGTTATTTTTAATCAAGGCAGATCCCCCTCATCCAATAAAAAAGAAAAAAAGAAAAGAAAAGGAGAGAACGAAACGAAAAAAAGGAAACTCACTTTAACTTCCACTCTGTTTTCCAAAGATTTTTGGACAGCATGGTGGTTTTTAGGTACAATGTGTCTATGTAAATATATTTCAACATTGCAGGTTTACTTTTACTTCTTCTAGTTCACATCGAGCAGAACTACGGGAAACACTGAGATAAGAACTTCACTCCGCTTCATAAGACGTTCGGAAGTTTCAATAAACAAAACAAAAAAACAAAACAAAAAAACAAAAAACAAACAAAAAAGCGTCCATTAGTAAAGCAACGCGAACATAGACTAATCTTTCCCAAACTTCGTAGGCGGTGACATTGGACAAGGTCAAATAACACTCCGCCTCAAACCCCCCTTCCAAAATAATAATGATAATAATAATGACAATAATAATGATTTTTTTTCTTTCTTAATTACGTTCTTTTCGTTTCACTGGGGAGGGAAAACGGTGGAAATTCAGGGAGGGGAAAAATAGTCTAAAGCTAAACACTACGGTAAAGGTACACACACAACGGGTTTACAACAAGCGCAAAGATTTTTTCTTTTCTTTTCTTTTCTTTTAATACGAAAAAGAGAGACTTAAGAGTTTCTTACTAGCCCTTACGCAACCTACTCTCGCCTTCGCGGTCTCTGGTCACCGCAGCTTCTTGACAAACCAATGTAATTAAAATCGCTAACAATGGCTCTCGCTTGCCTATCCTTCCAACAGACTAGAATTAATGTTAAAAAACAATATTAACAAAAGGAGGCCATGAATGAAGTGAAAGAACCCGAGAACAGCTCCCCGAGTCAATAAGGGATGTAATCTTCTTCCCGGAAAGGGCGACTTACACACGGTTGATCTGGATGCTGAGGGAGAACATGTGAGGGCGAAACTTTACGAAACTGGGATCGAAGCTTTGAGAGAAAATTGAGAAAATAAGTCAAGTTGGTAATTAGGGGTGGTTTAATCGCACGTTTACATCACCGTGAAGAATAAGGTCATCATTTAAATTAACATATTTGACATGGAAAACAAAATTTCTCTGTCGGACATCATAAAATGGGAACATCCAACACGCTTCGCTTACAGAGCAAGTTTACCGATACACACCAAAATATAACATTAAACTACAGCAAAAAGAAACTTAAATACTCGATGACAGTTGATATCAGCAAAGGGTAACTTTATCCCCGTGAGCTTTGAAAAATTACATGACGGTCTGATGCGACGACCCTTGCCAGACACCATGCACGAGGTACCTTGCACTTGGTCGAGCTAACCTTTTAATAAGTAAGCTAATAAACTAAGTAAATCAGTATAATTCCTAATCGATGATGACCGTGGTACTTTATTCGATTTCTAAAAAATAAAATAGGAATAATAAGGGTTCCTTTTCTTCTTCATTTTCATGGGAATACGGTAGACAACAAGGCAAGAGGAAGAATTGCAAACCGAAGGAAACGCAACAAACACATCTCGCCTCCCATTCCTCGTCATCTCATAAGGCCAAGGTAAACTTTCACCCCGACCATCATCCCCCCCCCCCTCCCCCGGCCAGTGAGACGTGCATGAGAGTTGATGGCCGCCCCACCACTCGTTATTCAATGCGGTGTAACGTCTCGTTCAGGGAAGGTAGAACGCTCTCAGTCTCCTCTTCTCAGAACTAGAACTTTGTCTCAGCGTGTTAGGAAAGTATTCGATTTCATTTACCGAGAGGTCTGGGCCGGTCAAGAAGCTTTATGATGGTTTTATATGTATAAATTCCATAAAAAAACGTGCATAACAACACCAAGTGTCTCTTATAACCCCCCCCCCCCCCACTGGAAAAGCATTAGAACCCCACACAAGGTCTCGTACAGGTAACACCCCTACACATCTTACAAACCTAACCCAACCATAACACTATGGGGTGGGTGAAGGGGGACGGGGGCAATTAGCAGTCTACAAAACCGTGTCATTTATCAACCAGGGAATTTCTGTCTCCCTTGCAACACCATTCTACTCCATTTGGAGGTCTTTATCTTATCTTTTAACATATCTCATGCAATTGTAGACTCCTCTCTTATCAAAAGCTTTTTTTCCCCCAAAGTATAATGAATATGTGAACACAATACTCTGAAAGGAAAACAAATATGTATCCGAAAAGGGACTTTTTAGGCCAAACACTATAGCTAGGAAAGTCTAAAATTGTGATGATAAATTACGCAGATTGTTGGAAAGTTGTCACTTGTCTGACTGAATATCAAGAATAAAAATACGGATGGGTTTGTATTTGTTAGGAGGTATAATTGCAACAATACTGCAATGCATGCGCAGCTCTTAACAATCCCCCCAAAAAAAATTCAAATCGCATTTCCCTAAGACCTTTGTTATCACAATGTGCCTGCTCAACATCAGTAATGTCTATCGTAATTACACTGACATTCAATATGTCGTCTAGTGACATCATTTCTTGTCTGACATGTATGCATTATACTGCAAACTCAGAATGCACAAAAAAATCAACAAATTGCAAACTAAAGCTTGCAAATGTAATAAAACTACGTAAAAAAACATTAAAGAAGACTGACAGGTCTTAAAAGTGCAAACAGACTATCAACAAGAAACTTGTTGCTTCCGATAATCCAAATAACAACGCTCTAACTTCAAAACCCGACAAAAGTTGCCTAAAATAAACTTACCGCCTGCAGTTCCTTCTCGATGGCCGTCGCGCGGATGACCAGAGGCCCTCTCACCGCGTACTCCATCTTCTTCACGAGAGGATTCATATTCTCCAAAGTAATCACACGTTGATCCATCTTGGCGGTGTGAGAGGAAAGGCAACGCGTGTGTCTGGGGAGGTGTCTCACGCTCAACTGCGAGCCGAGTCGACGAGACATGATACGAAAACCCACAAACGACATCGTAATAGGGGCCTTTTCTGGTACCGAGGTTCTGGTGCTTCTCTTGGGCTGGAGAGGTGGACAGGTAGTTCCTTTTATTGGTTTCGGACAGAAACTATCGTAATCTTGGGAGTAATTTTGATGCCCCCGGGACGAGGAGGCTTTGAAGAATGGGGTGCTGGTATCAGAGAAGAAAATCAAAGTACGAGACGCAAGAAAAGAAGGTGGTAAGTGGAGGGTTTCTTGGCCTCTCCCGCATGTAAACAAACCGACTTGCCACTGACTCGCATTTCAGCGGCGACATCACGTTCTTTTAAAAAGAAACTTTTCTTTTATTTTGCTAATCAATAGTTCTAATTTATGGATATGGAAATTGTATTGAGTCAACGCAGAATATATGTGATTTATTGTTATCTATATTTATACATTTGAAATTTCTGAAAATACAATATTGGAACCTCTACTCTGCCAGCAAATACTGGTTTTAGCAAGTAGTTTCGTAACCAAGTGGTAAAAGTTAAGACTTTTTTTTTCTTGTGTATTTTTCAGATTAAAAAAAATATTAAAGTATCATGCACTATAAAATTATAGTGACCATTACATTATCGAAAGGAATTATGATTTACAGCTATTGCTTTAGAAAGACGGTAAGATTTGTTCCGGTCTAGAATGAATGTGAAGACACGTATGAGTGTTTGTGTGTTTGTGTGTGTGTGTGTGTGCATATGTGTATCTGTATCTATCTATCTATCTATCTATAGTATATATTTACACATACATATATATACATATATGCATACATACACATATATACATATACACATACACACATACACACACACACACACGCACGCACGCACGCACGCACGCACGCACGCACGCACACACACACACACACACGCACACACACCAACATACAAACAAAATGCTTACTAGGGAAGCACGGTTCCACGACCAACTGATCAATCATCGTTCCTAAAACGCATTGGTAGTTGGCAGAGGAACCCACGTGGCCGATGGCGTCCCACATGCTCGCGTCCTCATAGCACTTCAGGTCAATGGAACCGCCGGCAGGCACCTGGTGAGGATAGGTAAACGAATAGAGAGGATCGGAAGTAGAAGAGAGGAGAGGAAAGTAAAAGTAGAGAAGAGAGAGAGAGTGAGAGAAAGAGAGAGAGAGAGGAGAGAAAGAAGAGAGAGAGGAGAGAAAGAAGAGAGAGAGAGAAATGAAGCAAGAAATGAAAATAACCGAAGATGGCGTCAGTTAAAGATAACATCAACTGATACATCTATCAACATCTGAACTGAATATCAGTCCTTAACATCAATTTTTATATATATATATATATATATATATACATGCATATATGTATGTATATATATACATACACACACACACATACACATATATATTTATATATATATATCTATATATATATATATATATATATATATATATATATATGTATATATATATATATACATATATGTATATTTACACACATACACACACACACACACACACACACACACACACACACACACACACACACACATATATATATATATATATATATATATATATATATATATATATATATATATATATTTATATATATATACATATATATATATATATATATATATATATATATATGTGTGTGTGTGTGTGTGTGTGTATGTGTGTGTGTGTGTATGTGAGTGTGTGTATGTGTGCGTGTGTGTGTAAATACATACATATATGTATGTATATGTATATACATATATATAGATATATAGGTATAGATATATAGATAGATAGAGAGAAATACATACATACACACACACACACACACACACACACACACACATATATATATATATATATAATTATATATATAGATATAGATACATACACACACACACACACACACACACACATATATATATATATATATAATTATATATATAGATATAGATACATATTTATATATACACATATACATACACACATATGCACATACACACACATACACACGTGTGTGTGTGTGAGTGTGTATATGAGTACATGTATATGTATTCTTAAGATACTACCAATCTACCAATTCTAAAAACCTAAAACATTTCTAAGGCAGAGAAATATAGTTTTTACTCGTGCCACAAGGGCATGTTAAAGGAATTAGTGTATCAGTCTATCATAAAAAAAAACACTTTTTAAGTCTACACTGATTTAAAAAAAAAAAGAAAAAAAAAGGGAAAAAAAAGTATATAAGATATCGAAAAGACACTTTCTTCAAGTACGAACCAGATATCAATACTGATTCTAATTGTGTCAAGAGGATTGAATACCCATAAGGATACAAAGGAAATTTAAAGAACTATCTCATATCTCGCTCACTCAGATGAGATGCCAGCTGTCTTGGTAATCACTCCACCCGCCCATGAGTCACGGGCGGTGTTATAACGAACTTACAAGAGGAAAGAAAGTTAGCACTTTTGAGGAACTGCCCGCGTGTGTAGTGTGCGCGGTTGCAATGCACTGTAGGTGCGGTCATGCACGCGATATGCGCAGTTGCATGTGTATGCTGGGTTGCTGGGTTTGTTGTTCTTCTGGTTGGTTATTGTATAATTGTTTAGTATCCTCAGTTAACGGTTTCTTGAATTGTGGATTCAGTTGCATTTCGTTTGATTTATTTTGATTTTTTTTCACTTACTAATGGTGATATATGTATATATATACATATATATATTTATATATGTATACATATATATATATACATATATCATATATATATATATACATATATCATATATATATATATACATATATATATATATATGTATATATATATATATATATATATATATATATATGTGTGTTTATATATATTTATACACACACACACACACACACATATACATATATATATATTTTTTCCTATTCTATTTTTCATTAAGTGTAAGCATCACAAGCGATTAAGTCTTGAGAATAGCTCAGCGACCATGCCAGCCCCGAAGGTAAAAAAGTTAAAGACCCCGTTCTTGACCCCCGAGGGCCTTTACGACAACAAACAAACTAAACAAAAACATTTGAAGTAATCACGTTATACATACACCTGTCCCTTCATTAAACTGCAACCGAGAATTGAAATTTGAAAGTTACTCTCGAAACAAAAGGAAAAGAGGCTTAATAATGGTGGTCACGAAGGTCATCCCAAAAGCACCTGCGTTTCGACCTTTCTGTTCTTTTAAAAGTTTGAAAAGTCGCGGGTTGTTCGACTTTTTTATAATTATGGGTGCTTATATCAAGGCCTTGTCGCTCGTTTAAAGTATTTTTTCATGATAAAAAGGATCCTTTCTAATAACCAAATGCATAATAGTTTTGATTCTTGTTTTGTGTACGTTAGATAATGAAACTAATAAGAAAAAGAAATAAAATCGTAATATGTCACTCAGAGTTTGAAACACTTACGGAACTGTTTACGTGGGTGTCCTTAAAAGAGTACGACGATTCTCATAATTATTTCCCCTAAAGAACCATGACAGAATACGTACAAGTCCATAGTATCTACCTAACAAATTACTCAGTATATCAGCAATTTTAAGAACTAATCAATAACCCTACAGCCAGTGGAGATATTCATCAAAATGCTTAAACGCGAAACGGCACTCGATTCGGCAACACCGCGATTTGTGTTGGAAGCGGCGACTGGCGGGAGACAGTTGGCCGAAGCAAACCCGAAATGAATCGTCAAATATCTCAAGGTACGTTGGTCATACACTCGTGACAACACCACTCACGGGAAGAACAATTATTGCAGATGATAACCTAGCTGCGACTTTGCTTATTAACGCGAGCTGCTCTGAGAACAAATAGAAAGTGTAGCTGCAATTACTTTATTTTTTTTATATCCATTTAGGATGTGTCTTCTGTTTCTCCTTCCTGCTTATTTGGCTCTTCTTACTTTCTCTTTTCCCCCATTTTCATTAAAGTTTTCATTTCTTTATTACTCGTTTCCAATCAGATTTTGTAATTCAGGATTTTTTTTGTATCAGCAAGTGCAAAAGATTAGCGAAATTACACCAAAACACGACAGGTTATTGAGCTTGTAATGCAGCGTAAAAAAAAGATTATCAGATTATAAGCGGATGCCATTCTCTCTCATAGCAGGGTGGGGTTTGAAGTTAGTTTGGGTTGTCGAGTTTGTCAGGAAATTATTCAGTGCTAAACAAACAAACAATGAAAATAAACAAACAGGTTCACCAAGAGGAAGATTTGTTTATCTAATATTTTTTTTTATTTTTTTTTTTTGTAAGGGCATCCTGAGGACTGTACTTTTGCTTATGGTTTAGGTCTTGTCTGAATAAATGTTTGATTTGAAGTCGTTGACCTAATAGATAAGGGTTAAAATAATGTTTGGGACAGATATCACTTACTATGTATAATAAATATTGGAAAGATAAATATCTGAATTCTAAGACACTTTTTGTGTACGCGATTATTATTGGAACTCGAGAGTGAAAGAGTTATTTACTATTATATGTACCTTAGCTGGCAGTGGCAGTGTCAGTTGTTTGCCATAACGCCAGTTTTTTAAACTGGCAAAGACCAATAAACATTCTAAACTTATCTTATGGCAAATTGGAGCTTGGACTTGTTCCGAATTTGATGTTAAATTGCCAGTAAGGTCTGCAGTAATTCGGAAGAATATTTCACTAAGAAGAACAGATATATTGAATTTTTCAAGTGTTCGGCTTGGGACGCTTGAGCAAAATGAGACAATGACTCTGATTGGCATATTTGAAATGCAGTGTGGCTTATGATGTGTTGTTACTTATATGTAAAAGGATTTATTTTACATCATTGAGATACGTAGGAAAGGAATGGCAAGTTTCACACGTGTTGTGGCCAACAGCTGATTGAGCTTGGTCATCCCAGACTCAACCAGTCGGTGTCGAGTTGGTCTTGTCAAAGAAGTAGACTGGACAAATTTGTCGGATTGAAGACAGAGGGCTCTTAATTTGATCTGTCCCATTGAAAATTGGTAGAAACTTATATGATTAATTCATTGTGACAATATAGAACCCATGGATCACTTTCATACTACATTTTTCATTTTGTTGAAATTGCATGGTACCAAATGCTGATTAGTATAACTTTGCCAATATATCTTATTAATTCACATATATAACTATAAGATAATAGAACACACATCATAAGATGCCCAGCCCAGGCTAAACATCCTTATATATGGTCCTTCTCAGAAAAGTTGAGAAAAACTAAGCTATTAGCCCTATAGAACACACAAAACAACACTGTTATATATAAGAAAGAATTGGCAAAAAGAAAGCATAAAACCACAATTGCATATCAGCGATCCTAATGCTAATGACCAAGATAAGAATTGTTGAAAAGATAATTGCATAACTATATTCTTGTCATGAAACATTAATTGCAAGAAATATATAAATACTTGTAAGAAAAAACAAGCCAAATAGATATCCTGCTATAGCAAATCCTTTTATAATAACTGCATACCAGTATGGACCCATATGATGAGAAAAATGTGGCATACACTATAGTCTATCCTTATTATGATGCTATGATATTTGGAGGGTTGTGCTGAATTTGGTCATAGTTATGTACACAATTGTCAAGCATTAAATTACTCGGTAATAAGTTGCAATTGGTGATGTGGAATAATACTGCTTTTAATCCATTGCGGACAGGTGTCATGACATACATGATGCAGGAGCTCAGGCCTGACAATGAGAGTCGTGATGTACTTGACGTTTGGTGATTTCGGATCACTGTGTTATTTTATTATGCTTAGAGTAATGAGTGAGTGATGATGACAATTGCAGTCATAATTACTATAATTGCCATAATATTAACCAAAATCAGTTTCACCAAACCTAGATGGCACCACTTTCTTTTAGCACCAGCAGGAGGGAGAGCTTTGAATGGCACCCATCCACAGTCACTAGCAAGTACTGTCTTTATAGATTGATAGCACATAGCAAGTTGCTGACCTCATGCTTTTAAGTACCGCAGGTGAAGGATGTGCTGGCAGAACGAGAAGATGAAAGTGACTCAAATCATGACCAATGTCTACAATGTACCTTTGTGCCAGTAGGGATGTCTTTTACTGTGGTACTCGTAGTCAAGTTTCCTTCCTCTTTCCTACCTGTTCATGCTATCCTTATTGTGGATGGTTATATGTTTCGTATTCATTCATAACCGTACATAAATAAGAAAAAATAGAGTTGCTTTTTATCCTCCCATAAAACAGCAAGACCTCTATCACACTGAGTATTAAGAAAATAATGAACTGATTTGAATTTAGACTTCAATTTTAGTTAACTGCAGCATTGATAGAGCCTGTGGTATGACAGATATAAGTCTCCAAATACAGCAAAACACACAAAAATCAAAACAAAAATACCTTTAGCTTTGAGACTAAAAGAGAGTGGGAAAAGTCCAGGTATGATGTGTGAAGCTACCTTGCTCTGAAATATAATGCATCCTGGAGACTGGGCAAGCAAATCTATCCTCCGCCCGCAATGGGTTAACAAACATTCTGGTAAATCAGAACTTATCAGTGAAATAGTCTTGGAATGGGATTTGTTTTTGGTCATATTCTAAACATTGTATCAAACATTTCTGTTACTTATCTGATATTGATACATTTATTAGTGTTTAGAAATATTGCTGTAATGTGATTCTCTCACGCACTCTCACTCACTATGGAAATCAATTTTCATTATGTGGTGTACCTAAATCAAACTCTTACATATATGGCTATGGATTATTTGTAATCTAACCTTAAGCCTTGCTTAAAGGTTTTATAGGTCATCTGTGAGAGGTCGGCTTGTTTATTTTTTACATGATTTCTATTTCAAATTAGTTAAAATTTACTGTGATAAATATTTGATGACAATGCATTAAGAAATTGTGTTTACTTGGGATGCAGAATGTACATGTAAGTTGCAGATAATTTTCTTTTGTAATTTGTTGTCTTAACCCATTCACGCCGGGGCCGTTCCGGCTTTGCGTGGTCGCAATACTGGGGTTCTTGAACGCATAAGCCTAACGCCTCGAGATTCTCGGGCCCACAAGCCGCGAGCCTGGTTTGCCCGCTCGCTCTACCCGAGCGCGTGGCTTCCCCTCATAGCTCGTCCAGGGCGTCTGACGCGAAAACCACAATACTTGCTATCACGTCAACCGGCGTGAATGGGTTAAACCTTAGGTAGTACAGTAATCATAACTGTAATTATAAATAATTAACATAGATTCACTGTTATCCAAAATTTTCTGTTTTTGGAAAGGGCTTGAAATTGCCTAGACCCTGCAATTAATTTTTCTTGTGGATTATGCACTTCCAGTTCAAAAAAAAGAAAAAGAAATTGTTATAGTATTATAGCTCTAGGATATGGCCTAAAATGTATAGGGTATATATGAGTACTTTAACCCATTGGAGCCGGTTGATGTGATGACACATTTTGTGGTTTTTGCATCAGATGCCCGGGACAAGCTATAAGGGCAAGCTGCGCACTTGGGTTGAGCGAGTGGGCAGCCCAAGCTCGCGGCTTGTGTGTCAGAGAATCTCGAGGTGTTAGGCTTACGCGTTCGAGAACCCCGGTATTGCGACCGTGCAAAACCGGAATGGCCCCGGCGTAAATGGGTTAGAATGTTCTGATGGGAAACAAATCAAATCTAATTAAATAACTCACTAACCCTGTAGGGTAGGATACTTTCCAATTCTACATCTATGCAGAGCAGGTTATGTGGGAAATTTCTTGGGTTTTAAGGTTATTGTTCCAACTGTAATAATAACAATAATGATAGTAATACTAATGATATGAGTAATAGTAATAATAGTGATGGATAATTAGGATGAGAAAAACGACTAATTATAGTGATAATGAGAATAAATAATCAATGTGAGTGCTTCTATGGGAAAGCAGAGGTGTGGGGGGGTATGCTCTGATATCAGAACACTTTACATACACAGTACAGCCTTTTTTTGAGTTCTATTTGTTTCAAAATTGGCCCACAAAAGAGAAATAAATTTTGAACTGTTGACCTCATATTACTACATTGGATGTTCTGACACGTCAATAATTTTTTAGAGGTTGAACCTTGCCTACCCAAGAGGAGAATTGCTTTGCTGTCCTTTCCAGCTAATTTTAACTGGATTGGATCCAATCATATCTTTCAATCATTCTATTATTGTTTTATGTAATCAATGTTGATTTTAGTTTGTTATTGACAAACAACTAATTGTTTCCATATTTTATGTGCTGCAGTGAAACTCATTTTGAAGATTGGTTGTTGTATTAACCCATTGTGGACTGGTGTCATGACAAACATGACTCAGGAGCTCTAGCCTGATGACGGGAGTCATGATGTACATTCTGTTTGGGGATTTTGGATCACTGTGTTATTTTATTATGCTATGAGTAAGGAATAAGTGATGACAATTGCAGTCATAATTACAATAATTGCAGTAATATTAACCCATTAGCAGTGGATGGCATGATTTGCTCCAAAGGCAGAGTCGGTCCTAGACGCGGATGGCACCGTGCCAGACAATGTAAACCAGTCATCCTACTACCTAAATATTTTATTAAAACTGCGACCAATGGGTTAAGCAAAATGAGTTTCACCTAACATTCAAAACCTAGATGGCACCACTTTTTTTTAGCACCAGCAGGAAAGAAAGACTTGAATGGCACCCATACACTGTCTCTGGCAAGTACTATCTTTATAGAGCAATGACACATAGCAAGTTGCCAACCTCTTGATCTAAAGTACCTCAGATGAAGGATGTCTAGGCAGAACGTGGAGGGGAAGGTGACTCAAACCATACTCATGTACCCCTGTGCCAGTAGGGATGCCTTTTACTGTGGCATTCACAGTTATAAGCACAGGGTTCCTTCCTCTTCCCTACCTTATGTTATCTTCATTGTTGATGGTTATGTGTTTTTTGTAAAGTTGCTTTTATCCTCCCATAGAACAGCAATACTTCTATCACACTGAGTATTAAGAAAATGAGCTGATATGGACCCTATACTAAAATTTTAGTCAACTGAACCATTTATAGAGCCTGTCACATGACACATATGAGTCTTGCAATACAATAAAACACTAAGAAATTATAAAACAAAAATGACTAGTTTTACAATGATTGACTGAAAGAGAGTGAGAAACAAGTATGTTGTGTGAAGCTGCTGAAATAAAACTCATCCTGGAGACCGGGCCAGCAAATTTATCCCTTGTCTGTAATGGGTTAAAAGAAAAATAACTTGATTATGTAGAATGGAATAAGAATTTAAATAACGATGCCACAACCTTTAATTGTGGATATGAGAAAACAACATTATTTTTTTCTCTCCATGTCTGTCAAAAGGTTTGGATTGGATGAACCTTTTTTCTTTCTCATTTTTCTTTACTCTGTGTTTTACAACATAACACACCTATAGCTTTGTTTACCTATGGCAGTGCTGATCTTATTTGTTTTGATTATGATCCATTTCTAATTACTTTCATACTACATCTGCAGTTGCTTGCATTGCAATTTTGAGCTTTGTTTTTCTCTTTTGTGTTTCTAAGATTTACAAAGTAACAGTGTGTGGTTCAGGGTCACCTTTGACTGTGATCTGAATTTTATTTTGTGTGTGCATCATATACTGTATATCTATATCTATATATATATTTTTTTAATTTTGCTGTATAAATTTTGAGTAATTTTAAAACATTTGGAATACTTTGAGATTTATTTCAATATAATTTTGTAGTTAGTAGTTTTATTTGTTTTGTTTTTAATTAAAGTATTGTCATTGTATGCATGATTTATAAATTGAATGCACTTAACACTTTCCTTATTATTTTTCTTTCCTTTTTTTACCATTCTCTCTCTGTCTCTCTGTCTTTTCTTGTCTTCATACTTTCTCTGTCTATCTTTCTTTGTCTTTCTCTGTCTCTCTATTAGTCTGTCTCTACTCTCCTCTCATCATTTCTCCCTATCTCCTTTTCTCTTTTCTCATTTCTCTCTTCTCTCTTCTCTCTCACTCTCACTCTCACTCTCACTCTCACTCTCACTCTCACTCTCACTCTCACTCTCTCTCCCTCTCCCTCTCCCTCTCCCTCTCTCCGTAAAAAAAATCGTCTTTGGCCACGTCATTCTACTACCCGAATCTGTCAAGAGTATCTCGCCCTAGAGAGTTGGCGACCGTGACCTAGCAACACATGTCAGTTATAGCCTGTCTGTATCTCCTTACGATCTAACCTCATTTCTGAAGACCCCTTAATAAATTCTCTTCTGGTTTGTTAATTACCTGTGATTTATTGATTACCTGCGGTCTATTTTCGATGTCGTTATATGTCGTTAATCAACTGGTATGATTTATATTTTGATGATTTCGTTTAAACTTTTTAAACAATTCAATTTCTATTAATATTCATGAATGCACTCACATACGTTCTCTCTCTCTCTCTCTCTCTCTCTCTCTCTCTCTCTCTCTCTCTCTCTCTCTCTCCCTCTCTCACCCTCCCCTTTTCCCTCCTTCCTTCCCCTTCTCCTTCTCCCTCTTTCCCCCCTCTCCCTCCCTCCCTGCCTTCCAATCTCGCTACCTTCCTATCTCCCTACCTTCCTATCTCCCTCTCTCTCTCCGTGTCCATGTCCATCTATCCATCTCCATCTCTCCATCTATCCATCTTCTGTTATTCATTTATTCCCTCTCACTACCTCCCCTTCCTGTTCTTCCTTTATTTTCCTCGCTGTTGGTCTTTCCGTAATTGTTCTCTCTACCTTATACCTTGGCCCTTTCTCTGTTCCTCCTCCTCCATATATTCCTGGAGAAGTTTGGAGAGATGAAGTGGGAAATCCATGTGAATGCTTCGGAATTTTGCAGATGGAAGAAGGAAAAACTATCTACCTCAAGACATGGCCGAGGCAATGCTCAAAGTCCGCAAAGGGCTCATGGGTATTCCCCAAGCAGCTGAGCTGCATGGGATACCCAGGTCATCACTGTGGTACAACCTAAACAAAAATTGTTCCTCTACCGTTGCTACTAAAGAGGGCACAAATACGCCCAAAGAAAAGAGGACTGTAAATAAACAGACTGTAGCGATAAAATCTCCAGTTGGGTAAGAGGATAATATAAGGGCATGTAACCATAGTTTACTCATTTTACAGGTACGCATTGTTGGTGATGGTTTATAGTATCTCTCTTAGTTCTGCATTATGATTGAGCATTTTACAGGGTACTTTTCTCTTTTTTGGCCTTTTTTTAAGTGCATGGTAATTTTTGCATTACAACTAAGAGGCTCTTCAGCAAAATTTTGTATGGTACAGCCTTTTTTTTTGTATTGCTTATATAAGCATGGTAAGTGTTCCCAAAATTCATTTTTTTTTAATATGTATTTATTTATTTATTCTTGGAATTCCATTAATTAATTGATCAATTAATTAACTGATTGATTAATAATAATTTATTTGATTTATTTATTCTTACTTATGTTTATGCTTTTTGCTTCATCCTTAATTTTTATTTTATTTTGCTTATGGTACATATGTGTTTGTATATTGCAGCATTATTGTTTTGTTCTTTGTGTTATTGAGTTAATTTTTTATTAGGTGGCTTCGGGGTTATCCTTTCAACAAGGTTGTTTTTCCTACTCCATCTGCTTCACATATTTTGCAGGTACACAATGAGCCAGCCATTGAAATGCTCCTTTTGTGGTCGTGAAGATGAAAATGAGGTGGAATTTGGGAAACTCTACACTGTAGATGAGGTGTCAGTGCATTATTTTTGCTTGGTGAGTAGTTTTGTTCAGGTCAAGAAAGGATTTTTATGGCACATTACTCTTTGTCTTTGTGTTTATCTTGTTATATCTCCCTTCCTCACTCTTGCCCTCCTCCTGGCCCTCCTGCTGGCCCCCCTGCTGGCCCTCTTGCTAGCCCTCTCATCTTTATAAATTGTATATGTTTCCCTATGTTATTATTAATGAATACACATGTTTGTTGTTTCAGCTGTTCTCCAGTGGCTTAGCACAAAATGGTGAAGACAACGAAGGAATCCTAGGTTTCTTAGCAGATGACATTGTCAAGGAGATTCAGCGGGGTCGGAAATTGGTCAGTTGCTTGACTATTAGTCATTAGTTACTGATTTCATTATCACTTTTGATTTGTCTTTCTTCAATTCATAATACCAGGAGAGGTGAATGACATAATAACTAGGTTATCGTCCTGTAGAGCAAGTTCCTGTCTTTTGGATGAGGTGATTGCTAGAATAATGTCTTTGTTGAAGTGTTCTCTCTTTTATACTTTGCATGTTATTATATTTTCAGTTAGATATTATTTCTTTTGCTGATAGAGATAATGAAGACTTTCACAAATGTTAACCACTTTTAAAATATTATAATCCCTTTCAACTGCAAATGATTTACCTCTAAAATAAATTTGTGCTATTAGTTTTTTGTTTTGTTAGAACAAGATATTTCAAAAAATTAAATAATTTACTTTTGAAGTGAATGAATGTTATGTGAGTTGTTACCAAGGAGTTCGTTACTAGGTCTACTTTGACCTCACACGTTTATCCCACCCCTAAAAGTTTAGGAAATATTTGTTTTTTTATTACTGTTATAGGCATAATTATTATTGTTTTTGTGACAATAATCATGATGATGAAGTACTAAGATAAAGATTTTTTCCCATAAGAATTCATTAGTTGGAGTAATGAGGTGAAGTCATGTAAGCCTAGTAATTGATATGTGATTGTTAATGCCAAAAGGCTGTCTGTTGCTTGATTTTTGTTTCTAATATTTTTTGAAATGTAGTACTAATGGTACCAAAGCAAATGGATTGATATCCATCATATGTTATTAGCAGTTGTCAAGAGGGCATTTCCTGAGTATTTTTTCCTTCTGTTTGGTAATTATAATAATTCTATTTTTGCTTCTTATGTGTGATTCTAACGCTTGCTTCTTTCAGTCGTGTTGCTATTGTCTACGAAAGGGGGCAACAATTGGCTGTTATAATAAGAAGTGTCGAAGGACTTACCACTACCCATGTGGAGTAAAACAAAATGCTCTTTGTAAATTTTCTGATGACTTCAGGTGAGGGATATTATAGTTGTTGTACTTTTAATATAAATTATTTGTAAATTTTGATAGTATGATATTTATGACGGTATAGTCACACAGACTTTTTTTCTGATTCCGAAACTGTCCCCACAAGGTGATGTTCTGCGTATGTCAAGGAAGCCGTTATCTCTGATTTTTGAGAGTTATAGATTGTTAGTCTGTATTGTGTAGGCTCAATGGCATTGGAAGCTCCAAAGGAATCAAGAGCAGTGTCTATAGTTTGCTGATGAAACGTAAAGATTAGATATTTGGTAACATGATTTTGCTACCAAACTGGCTAAGGATTGTTGGTGGTAGATATCTGAGAAAGCCATGTCCCTGGTATGTTATGTATAGTTTTCACCTGCTAGGTTTCATATGATTTTGTATATTTTTGACAATATTGGAAATTTGTAATTACCTATTTTTGTTGAAATAATAAAGTAAGTTTATGATATACCTAAAAGATCCTATAGAAAAGATATCTCCATTTCTTCTTATTTCAGTTGAAAAAGCATGTAGTTTTGTCTAGAGCAATTTAAATTTATGCAAAAAGTAATGCAGAAAAAGAAAAACTTTTTTGTAGAAAATGTAGCACTTTTCCTCTTTAACCCATTCGTGCCGGTTGACATCCTATCATGAGGTCGAAAAATATCCCTGGACCCGGGTGACGTCCTGAGACATTGTGCATTTTCTCACCGAACTCCGGGAGGGGCAATTGTGACATGCTGAAACGTCAGCCATAGATCGCTAGATTGTTCTCAAATATAATAATTTTACATAATTTCTTAGACTCTGTTACTTTAGTTTAGGTGTTTGAGTGACATAAAATGAGATATAACGTTAAAAAAAATTAATGTCACAGAAAACTATGTGATATTGATGACATCATGGTAATTTCTGCTTCTTGATTGGTTGAATAAAAAGATCTGAGTTGAAAAACTATTGTAAAATCAAATGTGTTTGGCCAAGAAATAAAATAAAGTAAAAAATTACTAATGCAATACTACTTCTAATTTGTTGATTACCCATGATATCACATCACAAGGTACATATACATACTCATATGTATGTGTATGATTATTCATATTGTTCTTCTTTTCATTTTGGAAAAAAAAAAAGAAGAAAACAATAAAACATGTTTTTCGATGCCACACTAACCCATTCACGACGGGACATATTTTCACCTACTCCCGCTTACGCCAGGAAGATGACAAGTGTGGATGGCATGATTTGCTGCAAAGGCAGAGTCGGTCGTAGACGCGGATGGCACCGTGCCAAACAATGTAAACCGGCCATAAGACTGTATACATTTTTTCTTAAAATTGCGACCAATGAGTTAAGTAACCTCATTGTATATTTTATCTTCTTACTATTTATACATATGCATACATCTAAATGTATATATAAAATTTTTGCTCCATTGTGCAGTATGTATTTGATATGTGGTGTGAAATTCAATGCCAAACACAAAAAAATGCCTTAACCCATTCACGCCGGTTGACGTGATAGCACGTATTGTGGTTTTTGCGTCAGACACCCAGGAGGAGCTATGAGGGGAAGCCGCGCGCTCGGGTAGAGCGAGCGGGCAACCCAGGCTCGTGGCTTGTGCGTCCGAGAATCTCGAGGCGTTAGGCTTATGCGTTCGAGAACCCCGGTATTGCAACCGCGCAAAGCTGGAACAGCCCCGGCCGGAATGGGTTAATGAAACATGAAAAAGCAGATCATAAGTGTGGCAGGAGGACAGAGAAGCTGGAAGCACTGATCTAGCTTCTTCAGAGGCTGCATCAGTTGAAGAGTGTTTGGGATGGGAAGGGAAGATAATGAAATGTGCGCAGAAAAGGAGTAGGTGTTTGAGGCATAAGAGGAGTGTAGGTTGAGTCAAGTAAAGGAGAATGTAGATGGAATGAAGAATGTCTTGATTGGTATGGAGCAGTTGTGTCGTCAAATGTGTCTTTCCCCTCAAGTTGTGTTCCAATACTGTTATGTGGCTTACAAATGCAACTCGGCCAGCATGTTTGGCTTTGGAAAATTTTACCCACTACTCCTACTCATTTTGACCTGATGGTGAAGGTCTAGAGATGTCAGCTCATAGTAGACTTGCAACTTCTTGAAAGGTATTTTAGCCAGATAAAAGTCAGTTTAATTATGTTGAAGAAACACCAATATTGTGGACCTTTATAATAGGATAGGTAATATATCATCATGAGTCATCTTTCTTTGAGAAATTGCAGACAATGCCTCAGTGGTGAGCAGCATTTCCTGCCAAGAGGTCTCAGCTGTGCCACAGCCACTTGCAACTGTGAGCCTGATATGTTGTACATAACATATTCCTACTTTGATGGTGATGGCTCTGCATCATAGTAAAAAGTTTATTGTGAGAAGAATTTATTGACAATTATAGGTATGGTGAAGGGATTAATAAAACAAGTCATTCTCTTTTGGGTGGAGATGTTCTTAGTTGGTAAGTAGATGTAGGTTCCTGGTCAGTAGATGAATGTGTGTGGTAGACTGAGGTATGATGGTGTCAGAGGTAAGGAGCAAGTGTATTTTGCCAAAGTGATTGGAAGGCTATGTATTTCACTTTTGCCCTATGCACATGATGATAATTTATAATTGATACCATCTTTCAATGGGAAAAAGTAAATGACACTGCAGTAAATTAATTAAAAAAATCTTAGGAGTGTTGACAACATGAAGTCCCCTGTTACTTCAAGAGTGCTCTCAACTCATCTTGCTCAGCCTTCATATTGTAGAGAAAACCTGGAGTGACAGTTGGATGTTAGATGTCAGTGAATACCTTACAAGGGTGCCTCTTGGCATTTTTCTGAAAATAATTTGTATGCATTAGTGCATATGGAAGAAGAATGCATTACATGTCATTGATATGTTATGGAGAACGGTTGGGGCCCACAGCTTTTTTTTGAGGGCGGGGGTGGAATTACTAGTGGCTGATCTTCAGTTTTTATGCTATGAAATAAACAGATACTGAGTTTGCAAAAATATCTGTCAACAGATCTTACTGCTCCCAGCATCGCGAATACCAAAAGGGCTTTGGGGCTGGTGAAGAACTGGAATGTCCAATATGCATGGAAGAGCTGATTGCTAATTCCCAAAAGGCTATCTGGGCTCCATGTTGCAAGAGAAAAACTTGGTTTCACAAAGAATGTCTG
>BOPN01000041.1:615421-625421 GCA_017312705.2 Penaeus japonicus
TTTAGTCAAATTTTTTAATTCATGTTGTAATGGATTTTTTTCTGAATAGGATAATTTTATGGATTTACCTCTCCCCCCACCGCTCTCGAAATCGATCTTTGGTTACTTAGTAATTCTAGCAATAAATTGGATTTTATTATTTCAAGGAAATGTTAGATCATGTGGATGGAGTTACGGTTGGAAACTTGGCTCAAACTTTAGATGTTTACCTTATAGATAGTATTTTGATGTTTTTTAAAGACATCAAATATGCTGTTGACAAATAGAAGATTTCTGTGGTTGACTTACTTATTACCAGTTTATTGATGCAGATCCGATGCCGATTGATTAAAGTAAACGGCGAAGTCTATCATAAAAGCGGAATAAAGGAGGTTAATAATACATCCAAGAGAGCCTAAAAATCTTTAATATCCTGTAGCATAATCGTTCAACAAGTTATATCAACAAGGTAAACAAACAATGGAGCGAGAGAGAAAGCGTCCGGATACCAGAGGACGGTGAAAATCAGCTGTTCACTCCATCGGCTTTATGATCCTCTCGCCTCTTCAAAAAAGATCAAGAGAGAATACCCGAGTCTCCTCAGCCTCGTGCCAACATTCGCAGTGATATCAACAATAATTAGGACTATATACAGCATTCTCTTTTGCGGATCGTTAATATTTACATTCATATATTTATGTCCTCAACCGATGCAGAGAAATCGCATTCAATCCGTTTTCTATTTCACTGACGTCATCACCTGCGCGTTAGGGGAGACTTGGTTAATTCTCTTGGTCTATGGTCTCGCGTCTCTCTCTTTCTCTCTCTCTCTCTCTCTCTCTCGCATAGAAGACGATCCGTTTTATTATTTTTATTTCAGAGCAACAAGAAGGAAAGGAAACGTTGGCAGCAATCACAGAGGATCAGGTACGTCGTTGTGGCATCTCCTCCTGCCGTGATTACTCTCCGTTCGAGAGTAATTTAGTGCGATAAAATTTAGATAACAAAACGTGGTATAGGTACTTCTGTCGTATCAGTGTGTGTGCATGTGTGTATGTTTGCATTTGTTTATTTTTATGTATGTCTGCACGTAAAACACTTTACATAGTCATATGTGTGGGTGTAATTAATCAGAGGGTTCTTTCACTTACGAGCTTGCCAACCTACTTTCCAAAAACCCACAGTACATTTCTCTCTCTCTCTCTCTCTCTCTCTCTCTCTCTCTCTCTCTCTCTCTCTCTCTCTCTCTCTCTCTCTCCCTCTCTCCCTCTATTTCCATCCACTTCCTTCTTTCTCTTCCCTCCCCTTTCCTTCCTTCCTCCCTTCTTCTTTCTTTTCCTTCCTCCTTCCTTCCTTCAGCTAACGCCACACTAACCACCATCTCCACTCCCACTGCCACTTCGAGAGACAGACAGTGAAATGTGTCTGCTTCAGAAAAAAAAACAGGTCGAAGAGAGAGTGATCCTTCGTGGACAGCTGATTACTTCAGAAAATTGAAGAAAATTCGTATTTCAGTCAATGTGACTTCATGATCCTATCTCCCCTCGGCATAGGACTCCAAGGATCTCCAAGGAGCGTTGCATTGGGGAAGAAAATATCCTAAATTGAAGGTATGGCTCCATAATACAGATACTGAAGGCGTGGAGACATTTAGCTACGTCAGTCTCCTGGGTTGTGTTTGTGTTCATGTTGATGTTGCAAGGATTTGCGAGTGTTGGTTTGTGGGTCTGTGGTTTGTGAGTGCGTAGTGGAGGGGGTGTGGTGGGGTTGTGTGTGAGTGGGGTGGGGGTGTAGGGGGGATGGGGGTGTTTTTTTGTATGTGCGGGTTGTCTTTTGTGTGTGTGTGTGTTTGTATGTGTGTGTGTGTGTGTTTATGTGTGTGTGTGTTTGTGTATGTGTATGTATGTGTATGTGTATGTATGTGTATGTGTAAGTGTAAGTGTTATGTATATGTGTATGTGTATGTGTATGTGTATGTGTACGTGTACGTGTATGTATGTGTTTGTGTAGCTACCTGTTAGGCATCTCCGTCTAAAGTAGGCATTTAGATTTACCATCGCTATCCGCGTGTGTCTACGGGTCCTCTGGATTTTGATTTTGCAGTCTTTTCCCGCCACTATATCCCCTTTCCGTTCTTTGCGTCGTCAGTGCAATAACTTGCAAGATTCCTTTCCATTTGGATTAACGAGGATTTAAATAACCGTAAAAAAAGATAACTAAAGCCTATCTTGCTATCTTGTTGGTCATTACGTTTATCCACTGTGACCGAATATATATATTTTTTCCTTTCCATTAATTTTCCAGATAATGAAAAAAAAGAATATATATATATAATTAAAGGAAAGTAAATAGTCATTAATCAGTCAACATCGCAAAAATACGAATTATAGATGAAACTACATGCTGTTTAATTTTTTTTTTTCTGTTGACTTGCTGTATTATTACAATATCTTACAGTAATTATAACGATACCACAAGAACAACAAATTAAACTCTCTTTAATAAATAACAAACTACCTACCTTTCCGTTTTCAGTCTTTCAAAGCCAAACGCGAGTATTTTTTTACGTAGATTTTTTTAAAAGGGAAAAGTTTACAATTCTTTTAAAAACTCCTCCTCACGCAAATATTCTCTTGTGCGGACACCGTAGATATATTTACATTCAGATATACCATATCTTTAATCATTACAAGAATATCACTATAATCTTTTGATTCCCGAAGCTCGTTTGTATGAAAGCACCAACTTTGTTCATAGACATCCGGTATCAAAACGATATATATTCAAGTGGACTGCTCTTTCTATTTTACTATTTTGACTTTATCCGACGGCAAGGGTAAAGGCTCAGCATAAAGCTCACGGGGATTAGATAACTCCCCCCTCCCCCCCCCCCCCCCCGAATCCCTACCCACCTGCCCACCCACCACGGCTAATCCCGAAATGAATCCAGCTGAGTGCGCGAAGGATTGTCTAATCCCGAGTTCAGAACAAGGCCTGTATCCAGAATCCAGAATCAGAATTTATATAGATATGAAAGACGTAAATGCATTAAATCTATACCGTTTTCGTTTTTTAAAATTTTTTATTTACATAAAGGCTACAGAGAACCTTATTTTTTGACATGATGATAAGGTTAGATGGTTTGAAATTCCATTTTGTCAATATTGAAATAAAGTGATCAGTGGAAAGGGGTAAGGGGAGTACAGACACTTAACCTCCCTCCCCTCCCCTCCCCCTAATCTGGATACGGCCCTATCATCACTACGAAGAAACCCACGCGCGCTTAATCCACCCTGAAGGAATCCAGCCCCCATAAATCCTATAATCCTAATCACCTTCGTTCCTCAAGCAGCCTCCTGTTATCGTGATGTCTCTCTCTAAGCTGTAGGTCTAGACTTTCCCGGGAGATTATATGGAAAATATATCACTAAATATGAGAGTATATAACACTTCAACTACGCTAGATATGGGTCAGATTGGTGGATAGATAATTGGTTAGCTTTAAATAGAGGGATTATCTTAGCTACGGTTCCTGTGATTATTATGTACAGTGTGGGTTGTGTGGGACACGTCACAAACCCTTAAAAAACTTTTGCTCTTGTTCTTAAGGATATGATTAAATATAGAAAAAAGTGGTACAATCACAACTAGATTATTCAACAGTGAAGATTCGGTAAAAATACTTTCAAGATATTTAAAAAGAGAAAAGTCAACAAGACAAAAACATTCACCCATAAGAAACTCGTCTTGAATTGGAAGAAAAAGGCTCGCTCGTAAAAATGTCTCACAGTTAAACCTGAGTTGTGGAAACACTGGCATTTATTTGATCGACTGGATAATCACGGCTTATAAAAAATCCTTAATCAAGATGATGGAAGAAATGCCTCTTGATTAGCTTTTACATTAGCGTACCTGCTAAGCCCGTTTTGACTCGAGAACCAGCTATCGCATCCCCATCGTAGGCTTTTGTACTGGTCATGTCATCCTGGCATTCTGTCGTTTCATCTCATCCCCGGATTGTCATTACGTACGAAGATTAAACGATATGAACGTCACCGAAAGGGTTTTAGCGCAGCTTTCACGGGGACATCACAGATCCGAGAAGATCCTGTAGATGGTAGCTGTAGGGAAGGAGAACGAACCACGGGTGTGGCTTGAGGTTTTTTGGGGGGGGGTTCTTGGGGAAGGGGTGCTGGAGTGCGGACGTGGGAAGGTATGCGGTTCGGGAAGGGCTACGTCTATGAACACAGGATCTGGGAGTTGGTTCGGAAGGAAGGAGGGAGAAGAATGGAGGTCGCATGGAAGCAGGATGTGGAATTTTATAAATCAAGGAGTTCATTGTTAGAGGAAGGGGATTGAGCCATCCAAAGGGTGTAAGTCTAGACAGCTGTGGTGCCCAGGACGCGGGCACGGTGCCCACCCAGGTCTCTCGATATTGTTCCAGCGCCAGTGAGCTTCATGGTGATAGAGGTTGTCACCATAATGGTGGAGAGCCTTTTTCCCCGGATTCCAGGGTCCAGGCAGCCAGTTGGACCCAACACGCAGCATGGAAATGAGGTAGCAGGACGGAGAGACATGCTTTGTGCTGAGGGTTTGGTTCTGAATCAGAGCCTTGGCCATCCGGATGGACTTGGGGACATGGCCGTGCTCGAAGCACACCAGGTTGTCGGGGTATTTGGCCAGGTTCTCGGAGGTCCCAAGCGAGGGCATGGTTTTTACGCCCCATAAGTCGAGGGAGAAGCCCCCTAGACTGCTGGCAGTGATGTAGTTGCTCACGACGGAGGCGTTGGCCCTCCCGACCTGCTTGCTGAACCTCGGGGACAGGCCGAGGCGCCGCATGCGCTGAGTGTTCCTCCGGAGAATTTCCACGTCGGCGTTGCGGTAGTGCGCGTCGTCGTCGAAGTCCCACGGGATGCCGTCCTTGAACTTGACGGCGCCCAGGAGCGTCCCGGAGCTGATCTCGTACGGCACGTGGTTCTCTTTCGCCACGATGTCGATGGTGTTGAACATCTTGTTCTTGGACTTGAGGCAGCAAGGAGGGAGGATGTAGTAGCGCACCTTGAAGTACGCGTTGCAGTCGAAGTGGAACTCCCGGCACGTGTACTCGATGCTCGTGCCGTTGCTGAAGGTGACCACGTTCAGCTCCCATTTCTGCGCCAGTTTACGGTACTGCCTCTTGACGGCCCACGCCTGCGCCCTCGCCTGTTTGCGGTCCTCCTTCGTCAAGCAGGTCCGGTCTACCTCCCGATGGATCTCGCGCTGCCGGACGGTTCTGGCGCTGTGGAACATGACGTCGGGGCAGGTCATGGCTAGGACGCCTCTTCTCTGGAGTCTCAGGGCCCAGTCGATCGCCTGCGCTCTGTGGGGCAAGTTGAGGTCGAAGGGCAGCTCCCGGACGACCTTGGTGGAGGCCAGGAAGGACGAGGAGGTGACGTCGCAGAAGACGCAGGCCGCCCGAGAGAAGTCGTAGCCATCCTGCAGCGTGAGGCGGTAGTTCCTCGTCGTGACCTTCGTGCAGGCGTAGTCCCAGGACCCGTCGCGCCCGCGTTCAGCTCCGCCCACGACCTGCACCCCCAGACTGCGAAGGCCGATCGCTACCGAGAGGAGGCGGAAAAGATCCAGGTCCTCGGTGATGCCCGTCACGCTGTCCAGTGCCAGCACGAAGGGCGTGGTGGCCGACTCTGCGAGCGAAGACAGGTCGCCCCGACGCCACTTCTCGCACGCAATCTGCGGGGGAAGACCGGTCAGACACGAGTGATAAAAAAGAAGAAAGAAAAAAAGGACTGGAAGAACAAGAAGAGAGAGAGAAAAAAAACGAAACAAAAAGTAGGGAAAGCATAAATTATTCTTCAAAAGAAAAATAATGATAAAAGGGGAAAATATGAATAATAATGATTAAAAATTAGTAGGTGAGAAAGAGACAAAAGCGCTGTAAAAAGATACGAAGCACAGTTCTGTACTTAATTAAGATGAAAAAAATGATGATTAAAAGGAGAAAGAAAAAAACTAATAGTGAGTGGGGGAGACGGAGAGAACCAAGAAAAATAAAAGTAGACGAAACACACCATATATCTAAAAAGAATTGCAAATTTCATCCTATGCTCTCTCCTGTAGCTGTCTAATGATAATATATATATATATATATATATATATATATATATATATATATATATATATATATATATATATATATTTTGTGTGTGCGTGTGTGTATGTGTGTGTGTGTGTGTGTGTGTGTGTGTGTGTGTGTGTGTGTGTGTGTGTGTGTGTGTGTGTGTGTGTGTGTGTGTGTGTGTGTGTGTGTGTGTGTGTGTGTGTGTGTGTGTGTGTGTGTGTGTGTGTGTGTGTGTGTATGTGTGTGAGTGTGTGTGAGTGTGTGTGAGTGTGTGTGTGTGTGTGTGTGTGTGTGTGTGTGTGTGTGTGTGTGTGTGTGTGTGTGTGTGTGTGTGTGTGTGTGTGTGTGTGTATGTATATATATATATATATATATATATATATATATATATATATATATATATATATAATAAAAAATATATATATGTGTGTGTGTGCATGCACACATACACACACACAGAGGGAAGAGAGAGAGAGAGAGAGAGAGAGAGAGAGAGAGAGAGAGAGAGAGAGAGAGAGAGAGAGAGAGAGAGAGAGAGAGAGAGAGAGAGAGAGAGAGAGAGAGAGAGAGAGAGAGAGAGAGAGAGAGAGAGAGAGAGAGAGAGAGATAGAGAGAGACGGAGGGAGAAAGACAGAGAGAGGGAAGAGAGAGAGAGAGAGAGAGAGAGAAAGAGATAGAGAGAGAGGGAAAGAGAGAGAGAGAGAGAGAGAGAGAGAGAGAGAGAGAGAGAGAGAGAGAGAGAGAGAGAGAGAGAGAGAGAGAGAGAGAGAGAGAGAGAGAGAGAAGCTATATTCTTTCACTTGCCAGCATGACGGTTACGTCCGGTAGATTCTCGACCTCGTCCGCCTCCTCCCCCTGCTTCTCCTCGTCCACGCCCACGACCACGGCCACCCCCGGCCACGACGCCTTGGCCTGGCGCACGACCAGGGTCACGAGGCCGGCCGACGCGCCACAGCCGTCGAGGAGCACCGTGACCTGGCTCTTGAGGGACGGCAGGGGGTCGCTCCCTTCGACGTCGATGCCGAGGTCCGCCGCCCCGGGGAGTGGCTTCTGCAGGAAGTCATCGGAGTAATTGGAGTTGTTTTCGGACTCCTCCTGGTTTCGCCTCCCCGCCTCCTCCTCGCGTTGCCGCTCCTCTTCCTCTTTCTTACGCCATTTCTCTTCTACTTCACGTCCTCTTCCTCCTTCGCTCTGCCCCTTTTCTCCGTCACTTTCCACTCCTCTCATACCGATGGCGTTTACTCCTGAGTCGTTGGAGGACACCATTCCCGAGAAAGAGTCGGTTTTGCTTCCTTTGAAGGTGTCCTTGGCGTTGCGTCCTTCTTTTAGTATCATTCCTTCTCCTTTTCCTTCCGTCACCTGCTTTACTTCCCCCTCCCCTTTCTCTTTTCCTTCTCCTCTTCCTCCTCCTCCTCCTCCTCCTCCTCCTCTTCCCTCCCTCATCACGTCATAGTGCCCGAGGTCCTGATTTTGGTACTTCCACAAGTCCCATCCGGGGGGGTTATCGTCCCCCTGGAAGGTGGAGGGCGCAGGGGACTGTCCCGGCAAGGGCGACGGGGCGAATCCGGGTCGAGGCGGCGGTGGGCCCTGAATCCTGGGGATGTAGCGCGAGTCGAGCAGGGCGGCTGTGGCTTCCAGGTCCTCCACCACCGACACCGTCTGCCCTGACCCTAAGAGAAAACGCGCCAGTTAACAAAAAAAGAAAAGAAAAAAAAAGAACACAGCTATCAAATAGAGCTAACAATATTCCACCAGTGCTATTGAATATAACATCCTTCTTATAACAACAACAAATAACAAAGCCAGAACCGTCATCACAACAAGAACGACTCACTGAGGTCCGACGCCACTTTGAGCAGGCGGGCTGCGACGTCTCTCCTTAGTTGAATGATGGCGTCCGGTCCCGTAGGTTCTTTGCGGCCTCCTGAACACGTCCACAGCCCTCCCACGCAGATTCCTGAAGGAAGAGAAAAATTCACTTTAGATTTTCGTCCTCATAACATGTCTATACTACATTCTTTTTATGTTTTTTTTAGTCATATACTTATTTTTTATTTACTTTTCGATTATATTTACATGTCTTTCAGTATTGTGTTTATTATTCATGTGGGATGAGGTTGTCTGTTGTTAGTTAATGATAAAGATAATTTCATAGATAATGGTGGTGATAGCACCGACGCCATAACCATGTAACCAAAATGTTACCGGTATTGAAGGTGACAAGGATGATAATGATAACAGCAACAAATATAGTAAGAATAATAAGGATAATGATAATAGTAACAATAATGAAAATAAAACAATGAATATTATTCAACAATAATAATAGTAGTAACAATAGTAATGATAATAATAATGATAAAGATAAAGATGGCAATAATTATAATAAAATAACGATATTAATAATAACAATAATAAGAATAATTATGATAATGATAATAGTAATGATTATAACTATACTGATAATGATATGAATAACAACAAAAACCATGATAATGATAATATGATAAAACAGTAATAATGATAACAACAATAACAAAATAATAGTATCATCATTACTTTGCTTAAAAATAGATGACCCCAATTACAAAAACAATGAAAATGACATTAAAAGTAATAAGAAACACACACACACACACACACACACACACACACACACACACACACACACACACACACACACACACACACACACACACACACACACACACACACACACACACACACACACACACACACACACACACACACACACACACACACACACACACACACACACACACACACACACACACACACACACACAGACACACACACACACACACACACACACACACACACACACACACACACACACACACACACAGACACACACACACACACACACACACACACACACACACACACACACACACACACACACACACACACACACACACACACACACACACACACACACAAAATCAAAGGACGGTGTAAAATGATGACCAAACCAAAGACAAGCTAATATCACCTTCCCACCATAGGCTCCGTGTGTGGTAAGTGCGTGTTTGTGATCACGGAACATTTGCCTTTCATGCTTGGGCAGGCACGTGTACCAACACGCACTTTGGTATGTCTGTGTGTTTTTATTGCCCTTTTTTTATAATTTCTTGTGTGAGTCTAAGCCGAGAGAACGTTGATTTATGAAAATGAGTATATTACGTGATGAAAAAGCTTGGTATGAGGTTATGCTGTGAATTACGACAAAGGGAAAGAGTTTTATTTTCAAAAGATAATTTTTTTTTTTTTTTTTTTTTTTAGGGGGGTAATATACGACATGAAACTCTGTTACGAAGAGACAGATGTAGAATATGTAATTCATAACTTCTAAATTAAATTTTCTTCCTTTCCTCAAGTATTTCAATAACTCTAAATTCATTCACAAGTTTTACGAAGTTTAAATGAATCTCCCATGTAGATTAAAATGCATTTATACACGAGGCATAAAACATTAATTTCACGTATACATTGTAGAATATTATAGAACGAAACTAAATGAAGCAGAACATATGCATGTGGCTATTAATATCCTTTATAACAATAACCAGAAACTGTTAAGCTTTCCGCAAAAAAGGCCAATAACATCTCTATAAAGCTAAATGAAACGTTCAGCTCTTTAGTCGACAATATTGAAACGGACGAAAATACTAACAAATAGAGTCCAAAGAAAAAAACAATAAAAAGAAATAAAAAAAATAATTGACCTTTACGCAAAGTAATTCGAGGATCATCCACACACATACACACACTTACTCGAAACAAGACTGCGTTTGAGCAAATATATGACTTCGATAAAGAAACAAAAGTCACTTGTTTAATCATAAAAAACACACTGAAACACGAGGACGAAGGGACAAAAAAAAA
>BOPN01000041.1:640421-647921 GCA_017312705.2 Penaeus japonicus
TAACTATGCAACATTATAACCATGCCATGAACCTGTCATGTAATAAAAACTCTGAAAAATTACCAAACAAAGTTCGGAAACAGATAGAGGAGATAAATCCAAACAAGCTTAATTTTTCCATGGCAAAGAGGGGGCACTACGCTATTCTCAAACATATCTATCGCCCACATATTTTCACAGAAATCTAGATGTTAGTAAACCGCCACAATACTAAACAAACACACACAAAAAACAAAAACAACACATGGATAAACAAGCATAAGGAAACATATCTATCCATGCTATCTATTTCTCATCCCAAGGACAAGAAAGAAAAGAGACCGAACGATATGAAAAAAAAAAAAAAAAAAAAAAAAAAAAAAAAAAAAAAAAAAAAAAAAAAAAAAAAAAAAAAAACATCAGGGAAGTCGTAAGCGTACGTTGTCGGTTCTGAGGGACAATAGACATGGACCTAGTAATAGGATGATGGATAATATATCACTGTACGAGCGAGACAATAAAAAGATGGAAAATAACGTACATGTGATATGAGGGAGAAAGGTTTTAGCAAGCGAGACGTGGAGAGCTTTTGCGCGGATGAAAGGGAGATGAAAACAGAATTTCTGAATCTATTGCATCAAGCTCTTGACGTTTCGAAGACATTCATTGCAAACAAAAAGTTCCACAAAAGAAAAGACGATGCGAGTGGTTTTCTTAAAGTGTATATTTGCGTTTATAAATGTATCTAAAAGCACTTAATCAATGATAAGAAAACGTAGGAGATAATATGATTAAATACATTATGAGGAAAGTAATAACTGGGGAAAATCTAGGATTGTTCAATCAAATTCAAACGGAATATAAAACAAATATAGATCGAAATAGAAAAAGATCGGGAGAAAGAAGAAAGAAGATAAAAAATGAAAAATGTATCTCGATAACTTTACAGCACCGTCCGGCTGCATAGCGCGGGTGCTCAGTCAGGCCACTGCACTTCATAATCTAAAAATATTGCTTACACAGGTACCCTTAAATTAAAAGAAACATGAATATAAACCTAGAGTGAAAAAAAGAGAGAGAGAGAGAGAGAGAGAGAGAGAGAGAGAGAGAGAGAGAGAGAGAGAGAGAGAGAGAGAGAGAGAGAGAGAGAGAGAGAGAGAGAGAGAGAGAGAGAGAGAGAGAGAGAGAGAGAGAGAGAGAGAGAGAGAGAGAGAGAGAGAGAGAGAGAAAGAAAGAGAGAGAGAGAGAGGGGGAGAAAGAGATCGAGATCGAGAGATCAAGAGAGAGAAAGAGAGAAAAAGAGAGAAAAAGAGATAGAGAGAGAGAAAGAGATCAAGAGAGAAACAGATCGAGAGATCGAGAGATCGAGAGAGAGAGAAAGAAAGAAAGAGAGAGAAAGATAAATCTAAAAGCAGACAAGACAAGACCAAAGACAAGACCAAAGAGCAGACCAGCAGCAGACGACCAGCAGCAACTCAAACAACGACTGCATCCCAGACAGCAGAGCCTATAGCCGCGTGAGATGGAACAGCTGTAAAGTCGAGTTAAAAAGAAGATATCTGGAGGGGAAAATATGAGGTAAGGAGAGAGAAAATATAGAGAAAGGAAGAAGAAGAAGAAAAAAACAGCTGGAGGAATAATGGAAATAAGTGTTTTCTTGACGTTATGCCTTGGCTCAGCTGTGGCTTACCTGCATGATTGTCTCGGACTGAATGCTATTACTGCTGAATCTCTCGCTGCCTCTGTCTGTGGCTGTGTATCTGGCTCTGTCTGTGTCTGTCTGTGGCTGTGTATCTGTCTCTGTCTGTGTCTGTCTGTGGCTGTGTATCTGTCTCTGTCTGTGTCTGTCTGTGGCTGTGTATCTGTCTCTGTCTGTGTCTGTCTGTGGCTGTGTATCTGTCTCTGTCTGTGTCTATGGCTCTGCCTCTGTCTGCGTATGTGGCCGTGTCTCTGTCTGTGTCTCTCTTCTTCTCTTTTCCTTTCTCTCTTCTTTCTTCTCTCTTCTCTCTATCTCTCTTCTCTCCCTCTCTCTCTCTCGCCCCACTTTTTTTCTCTCTCTCATTTCATCTTATTCCTATCCTTTCCTACCTATCCACCTACCTCTACCTGTCCACTTATCCGCGTCTCTACTCGATTGACAAACCATTCGAGCAATTCATTTCCATACGCCTGAAACCGTGAACATCTCAGGCTTTCGAGATGATCCGAATTTGGCAGGTCTCCAGGCTGAGCAATGGCAGGGGAGGGGAGGGGGAGGGGAGGGGTGAGGGGAGATGAGGGGGAGATGAGGGGAGATTGGTGGAGGGGAGGAAGAGGGGAGGGGTGATGAGGAGGGGGGTAGAGGGGAGGTTGGTGGAGGGGGAGATGAGGGGAGGGGGGAGAGGGGAGATGAGGGGAGGGAGAGAGAGAGGAAGCAGAGGGGAGGGGGATGAGGAGGGGGGGAGAGGGGAGGTTGGGGAGGGGGAGGGCAGAGGAGGGGAGGGGGGAGAGAGAGAGAAAGGGGAGGGGGAGGTTGGTGGGAGGGGGGAGATGAGGGAGGGGGGAAAGAGAGAGGAGGGAGAGGGGGAGGTTGGGGGAGGGGGAGAGAGAGAGGGAGGGAGAGGGGGAGGGGGAGGGAGAGGGAGAGAGAGAGGGGGAGGGGGAGAGAGAGAGAGGGGAGGTTGGGGAGGGGGAGATAAGGGGAGAGGGGGAGGAGGGAGAGGGGAGGTTAGTGGAGGGGAGGAAGAGGGGAGGGGGGATGAAAAGGGGGGTAGAGGGGAGGTTAGTGGAGGGAGGGAAGAGGGGAGGAAGAGAGAGGAGGGAGAGGGGAGGTTGGGGAGGGGGAGATAAGGGAGGGAAGAGAGAGGAAGGAGAGGGGAGGATGGGGAGGTTGAGGGGGGGAGAGGGGAGGGAGAGGGGAGGTTGGTGGAGGGGGGGATGAGGGGGGGAGAGAGAGGAGGGAGAGGGTAAGTTGGGGAGGGGGAGATGGGGGAAGAAAGAGGAAGGAGAGGAGAGGTTGGTGGAGGGGAGGAAGAGGGGAGGAAGTGAGAGAAGGGAGAGGGGAGGTTGGTGGAGGGGGAGAGATGAGATGAGGGGGGTGAGGAGGGGGGTAGAGGGGAGGGGGAGAGGAGGGGATGAAGAGAGGGAGAGGAGGGGCTGATGAGGGACTGGGAGAGGGGAGAGAGAGGAGAGAGAGGGAGGAGAGGAGGAGGGGGAAAGGAGGGAGGGGAGGGTGGGGATTGAAGAAGAGGGGGAGAGGGAGGAGGAGAAGTAATAGAGGAGGGGGATGGGATGGGAGGGTGGGGATGGAAGAGGAGGGGGAGAGGATGATAGGAGTACGGGATGAGGAGGGGAAAGGAATAAAGAGGAAGGAGAGAGAAGGGAAAAGGGAGGATGGAAAAGGGGAAAGGGAGAGGAAGGGATAAAGTAAGAAGAGAGGGAAAGAAAAACGAAGGAGTGGGAATGAGACGACGGGACAATGAGAGGAAAAAGAAAGTGAGAAGGAAGAGGAAACGAGAGGAAAAGAAGAAGATACAAGACAGGTGGTGAAAGGGGAAAGAAGGGGAAAGGATTCACACTCACCTGCCCTCTTCCCCCACTCTTTCCCTTTGCCGTGAAACTCGGGTGAATTTACCAGGAGTCAACATGAACTATCTCGCAGTTTGGAGCGTAGTTAGTCATCTGCCAAAGGTTTATGGCTTGACATGGGATGCTATCCATCCCCGACTCCATCTCTATTTATTCTGATCTTCTTTCCTCTCTTTTCTCCTCTCCTCTCATTTACTCATTTTCTCTCTCTTTCTCTCTTCTTTTTTCTCTCTTTCTTTTCTCTTCCTTTTTCTTTCCTTCTCTTCTCTCTTCTCTTTCTCTGTCTTTTTCCTTTTCTCGTCTACTCTTCCCTCATCTCCTTTGTTTCTCGTCTCTTTACTTCACTCCACTCCTCTCGTCTCTTCTCCCTTTCCTTTCTCCTGCTTCCTCTCGTTTCTACTTGTTTCATCTCAACTCCTTTTCTCATTTCCCTTTCTAGTTCATTTCTTCATTAATTTCCCATCCTCTCTTCTCCGCTCATTTCTCCCCTTCTCCCCTCTTGTTTCCTCTCTCCTTTTTCCTTGCTCTCATCTTTCCCTATCTTCTCTCTTCCTTCCTCTTTCCTTCACCCTTTCTCTCACATCTCTTCTTTCCTCTCTCCTCCCTCTTCCCATCTCTCTCTGTCTCCTCACTTCCTCTCCCTTTCTCTTACCACTCTCCTCCTCCCCTCCTCTCACCTCACATCTCCACTCTGCGATCCTCTTCCTCTCATCTCTCCCCATCTCCTCTCCTCTCCCCTCTTTGCCCTCCTCCTCCATTCTCATCACCCCTCCTCCTTCCCTCCTCGCCCTCCTCCTCCATTCTCATCTCCCGTCCTCCTCCATTCTCATCACCTCTCCTCCTTCCCTCTTCGCCCTCCTCCTCCATTCTCATCACCTCTCCTCTCCCCTCATCTCCCGTCCTCCTCCATTCTCATCACCTCTCCTCCTCCCCTCTTCGCCCTCCTCCTCCATTCTCATCTCATCTCCCCTCCTCCTCCTCCTCCCCCTCCTCCTCCTCCCCTCTCCAGCTCCCCGGCCTCCCACTCATCGCACGACAATCACAAAGGCAAATTCCCCCCCCCCCCCCCCCCCCCGGTCGAGCAGCGCAGTCACACCCGTCGCCGGGCTAAGTCCCCGTTCCCTAAAAATCCGCCGCCAAAGACCCTCCCAAAGGCTAAGACTTCTAAAGGACAGCAGAGGACGAGGCCATAAAGAAATACGATAGAGGAAAACAAAATGGAAAAAAAAGGAAAAAGGGAAAAGAAAAGAAGGTGAAAGGAAAGGAAAAAGATAGAGATTGTATTGGAGTAAATACAAGGAGGAGGAGTGAAGGGTGGGGAGGGAGGGAAGGAGGGAGGGAAAGAGTGAAGGGAAAACAGGAGTGAGAAATGGGTCTTACGTGCAGGATGTTGCGTGTGATGTAAGTTGCAGTAAGTGCGACGTCATGTAACCAGTTTACAAGATTTACAGCCCTCTAGATGCTGATATTTTCCTGTCATGTGAGGTTGCGTAACAAGCCTTAAAATAGATTGCATTATCCTTATGTAGCTCGGCTGTATCACCTAACGCACCGTACATCATTTCTTTATTCACTTTTATACTTATGTTTTAACGCAAGGTATTATTAGTGAACAAAAAATATACAAGTCTTTGTAAACGGACCTAAAAGATACACAAAGTAATGTGATATTTACAAAATTCAAGCGCTCCCACTGATCAACTAAAGTTTAGGCAATTTTCTCCAGAAATAATGATTACTCTTTCGAGCGATGAGACATTGATTAGAACCCAATTAGCCTAATGAGGATGAATCAATTAATTCCTGCAATCACATCACTTGTCGAGCCAACCTCTGTCACCATACACCATCAGCCCCCCTCCCCCTCCCCCCTTCGCTCCACTACAACAGGACACATTCCCACCGCACCATAGCGAGCACCACTTAATTGGCCAGTGGACGGAGGGTCTCACGGGAGGGAGGGGAGCATATTCCAAAACACACACACACACACACACACACACACACACACACATTCACACAGTCTCTCGCGTGTACATGGGGCAACATTTGTGAGGACGCTCGTTAAAACACACAAATACACAGAACGTATGTGTATGAGTGTGTTAATGTATTTATGCATCTGTATGTTTATGTGCGATGTTTGTGTGTCTATTATTCCAAGTGCGTTTGGTGTGTGTGTGTGTGTCTGTGTGTCTGTATACACGCACGTGTGGTTTTCGTGTGTACGGTATACATTTCTGTCCGTTTGTGTATATACAAAGGTATATGTATATCTATCTATATATGTAAACGTATACCACCAGTTTCCTGACGCCCTTGATTTCAGAACCGTGCCGGATTATCCGTGCTAGCCGGATTAACAGAATACATGTTTCAAATATAATACATTTCATACAGCTTCCGCACTGAAACATTTCTGCTTGATCTTGCATCGATATGGGCTGGTGCTTGCGTTGGCACCCCCACTGACATTGGACTATGAATAAATGTAAGAAAAATAGGCTAGGGATTACGTAAGATCGATGTAACTCTACCAAACGCTGCAGAGCTCTTGTTGTGGAGTGTGCTATGACAATGCAACTATTTATTTAAATTTAAATTAAATTTTCTAAATAAATATTCAACCGTTGCTAGTATGGTCGCTGAATATGAACAACTTAACGACAGATACAACTACATTCTACAATTTGTAATAATAATTCCTATCAAAATAATACCGAACATAATTTTCCGAATATAAATGTTATTGTAGCATAGCGGACCGTGTAGGAAACGTGTTTCCATAAAGAAACGGAAATGGGGAACAAAAATCCAGGCCCGCGTATTTCGGGAGTCCAAAATGCAATTAAAGTGACTGCGCTCCCCCCCCCCCTCCCCTTATCGCGACCATTGGACAACGCGTGAACTAATCCAGCTGTCACGGGGTATTTAAGTGTCGCTTGCAATTCTTATTTCTGAACATTAGTACAAGAGGATTTTTTTCTTCTTCTATATTAGGGGTTGTGTCTGTCATTGCTGTCGACTTGTATTGCCGTTTTAAAAGTTGTGTGTAATATATTTCACTTTATTGTTTTATTTTTATTTATCTGCCTGTCTGTCTGTCTGTTCCTCTCTCTCTCTCTCTCTTTCTCTCTCTCTCTCTCTCCTTTTATTTCTTTCTCTCCCCCCTCTTCTCTCTCTCTCTCTCCTCTTCCTCCTCCTCCCTCTCCCTCTCTCTCTCGTTCTCCCCTTCCATCTCTCCCTCTTTCTCTCTCCTCACCCCCCCCTCTATCTCCTACACTCTCCCTCTCGTAGAGACTCTTCTACCTCTTTGGAGACCAGCGGTTAAACAGACAAAAAGACCGCAATTTCCCCCCCCCCCCCCTCCCGTGTCTCCAGCGTACTCTCAGGAGCCAGCCAGGTTCTCACCCTCGAAGCATAACCAAAACACCTCCAAAACGACACGGAGCTTCAAGACCCAAAAGGCGCGGAGGTCTTGACGGTTTATTAGACACGATGGGCAAGGTCATTGCAGGTCGTGGTGCATGAGGAATATCTGTTCATGCCGCTGAGGAGCTAGGCCAGGTCATGCAACATCGGCGTGAACTGTTGTGTTGTAAATCATGTGAGGCTCCATGCAACCAACTCGTCAGACTCGCTGCGGTATGTTGCCATTGCCTTATTATTAGAACGCGCGTGACAAATCTTTGTTTTCTGTATATGATTAACCTCATTTCCCAATACACGTCACGTGTTTAAGATTCTTTCTAATTGCATCTAGATAATAATCCAATTTTCGAATCACAGAATAAACGCAGTGACAGCATTGTGACTTGATGAGGTTAATATCGACAAAGCTATGAGGTAACAGAACTAAAAAACGCTTGGAACTCCCGATTATTATTATTATTTTATTTTTTGCTAGAAATGCGACATCAAACCAAACACCTCATAAAGAAACATACATTCAGA
>BOPN01000041.1:667921-675421 GCA_017312705.2 Penaeus japonicus
CCTTTCCATTCTACGTATTTACGGATCCACAATCAATCCTGAACTAAATCAATCTCACCTTCTATCTGCTCTCCCTTATTCCTATTCTCATTATCGTCCCCTTCTCTTTCCTCCTCTTTCTCCCCGACACCAGAAGACCGAAAGATAACAAGGGAAAGGTTCTTCCTTGGGGTCCTAATAGTTCCTTCAGATCCTTGGCAGGAAATCGGATGTGTGTTTATAGAACGGAGGTCCCCTGGTGGCAAGGGAGAAAGAGAGGGGGTGGAAGGAGGGGAGATAAAAAAGGAGAGGGGGAGTTGATGAAGAAGAGGGGGGGATGAAGAGGAAAAGGGGGAGAAGAAGAGGAAGAGGGGGAGAAGGAGAGGAAAAGGGGGAAGAAGAGAAAGAGGGGGAGAAGGAGAGGAAGAAGGAGAGATGAGGAAGAGGGGGGGGGGGAGGAGAGGGGGGGGGGGTGAAGAGGAAGAGAGGGAGAAGAAGAGGAAGAGTGGGGAGAAGAAGAGTGAGAGGGGGAGAAGAAGAGGGTGAGGGGAAAAGAAAAGGAAGAATGAGAGAAGGAGAACGAGAGAGGATGGAAGAGGGGAATAAGTAGAGGAAGAGGGGGAGAAGGAGAACGAAAGGGGGCGTAAAGAGGGAAGACGGATAAGAATAGCAAGAAGCAGATAATGATTATGAAGACGAAGAAGAAGAAGAGTAATAAGGAGATGATGATGAATAAGAAGAAATAAAGAAGAGGAAGAATATTAAGAAGTGGGTGATGATGATGAAGGAGAAATGAAGATAAAGAAGAAGAAGAAGAAGAAGAAGAGGAAATAGATGAAGAAAATGTAGAATAACAATAATAGGAAGAAAAAGAGGAAATAGATAAAGAAGTTGAATAAGAACAAGAAAAAGGAGAATAAGAATAAGATGAGAGGAAAGAGGAATCGGAAGAAGGAAAATAATGATAATAGGAAGATGATGAAAAAGAAGAAGAAGAAGAAGAAGAAGAAGAAAGAGAAAAAAGGAAAATGATAGAAAAAAACAGGAAATTGGAGGGAATACAAGAATGAGAGGGCGAGAGAGAATCCGTGATAAATTTAAGATAAAGAAAGAGAAAAGAGAGAAAAGAAAAGAAAGCAAAAGTTATTACAAAACTTTGTGAAAAGATGAATGGCCAGAGATGGTGATAAATGGAGAAGAATATAAGGAGGAACGCAAGAAAGAAGGAGGAGAGGGAGAAAGATAATACGTGCAGGATATGAGACATAAAGAGAAGATCAATGAGGAGGAGGGAAGAGGGAGAGAAGGAGGAAATAAAGAAGAAGAGGGATGGAGGGAGAGATGGATGCTGGAGGTGGATGAAATATGGAAGAGGAGAAGAAGGAAAAAGAGGAAGAGAAGGAGGAGGAGGAGGAGAAGTAGAAGGAACAAGAGAAGAATGGGAAGGATGAGGAGGAGGAGTAGGAGGAGGAGTAAGAGGAAGGTAAGAAGAAGAATATGAATAAAACAAGAGGTAAGAGATGAAAGCGTTTGGAAGGGAGGGAGGGGGGGGGGTAGGTGGGTAAGCGAATGGGGGGGGGTATAAGGAGGGGCGATGAATAGAATTTCGTAACGAGTCCATTCTAAGAGGTGGAAGAGGGGGGGGAGGGGAGGGGAAGGGGAAAGGGTAGTGGAAGGGGAGGGGGGGGGGCAAGCCAGCCACAATAACACGTGGACAATAGCACTACCGGAGGGAGAAGGGTTGAAATTATGAAGAGAGAGGCGGAGATACTCAGATAGACACAGACAGACAGACAGACACATAAATGAATAGCAATGAATAGGGTAAAGAAAGAGCATGGAGATAGAAAGAGAGGGGAAGAGAGAGAGAGTGAGAGAGAGAGAGAGAGAGAGAGAGAGAGAGAGAGAGAGAGAGAGAGAGAGAGAGAGAGAGAGAGAGAGAGAGAGAGAGAGAGAGAGAGAGAGAGAGAGAGAGAGAGAGAGAGAGAGAGAGAGAGCGAGAGAGAGAGAGAGAGAGAGAAAGAGAGAGAAAGAGAGAGAGAGAGAGAGAGAGAGAGAGAGAGAGAGAGAGAGAGAGAGAGAGAGAGAGAGAGAGAGAGAGAGAGAGAGAGAGAAAGAGAGAGAGAGAGAGAGAGAGAGAGAGAGAGAGAGAGAGAGAGAGAGAGAGAGAGAGAGAGAGAGAGAGAGAGAGAGAGAGAGAGAGAAAGAGAGAGAGAGAGAGAGAGAGAGAGAGAGAGAGAGAGAGAGAGAGAGAGAGAGAGAGAGAGAGAGAGAGAGAGAGAGAGAAAGAGAGAGAGAGAGAGAGAGAAAGAGAGAGAGAGAGAGAGAGAGAGAGAGAGAGAGAGAGAGAGAGAGAGAGAGAGAGAGAGAGAGAGAGAGAGAGAGAGAGAGAGAGAGAGAGAGAGAGAGAGACAGAGAGAGAGAGAGACAGAGAAAGAGAGAGACAGAGAGAGAGAGAGAGAGAGAAAGAGAGAGACAGAGAAAGAGAGTGAGACAGAGAGACAGACAGAGAAACAGACAGAGAGAGAGACAGAGAGAGAGAGAAGGACAGAGACAGAGAGAGAGAGAAAGACAGACCGGGGAAAAAAAGCCGAAGGAGACATAAGTAAAATCAGATACGCCAAAGAAAGAGAGAGAGACGATAAACAAGAAAAGATAGGGAGAATATGGAAAATAGGGAGGAAAAACCTTAATAAAGAAGAGGATGAGAGAAAGGAAGAGAAAGGACCGAGACTTAAGATAGGGGAAAGTGATGGGATGACATAGGGAGATAAGATAACAGACGAGGGGTGATAACGTACGAGGGAACAGGAGCAACACGTCGATAATGGAAGGGAATAAGGACGAGAAGAGAGAGAAAAATTCAGCAAATCACGTCGAAGAGAATGTTGAAAAGTGGAAGAGGGGAAAAGAGGGGAATAAACACAAGGGATATCAATAGGAGGAAAATAAGGGGTAGGAAGGGAAGGGGTGGGTGGGAGGGAGGGAGGGAGGGGGAGAGTGGGAGGGAAGGGGTGAGTGAGAGGGAAGGTGAGGTGGGTTGGAAGGGAAGAGGTAGGGGGAAGGGAAATAGGGGACAAGGGGGGGGAGGGGAGGAGAGGGAAGGGAAATAGGGGACGAGGGGGGGGGAGGGGAGGAGAGGGTAGGAAGGGGAAGGGAGAGTGGGGGATAAAGGGGGAGGGAGATAAGTGAATGGGGGAGGAGAGGGGAGAGGAAGGGAGGTAAAGAGAGGGGAGGGAAAGATAAAAGCGAAAGAAAGGGAGGGGAGGGGAAAGAGGGGAGAAGGGGACGATAAAGAAGGGGAGGAGCGATGGAGGAAAAACGGAAGGATAAAGGGAAGGGAAGGGAATTCAAGGGAAGGAATGAAAGCAGAGAGATGAAAAAAGAAAAAGAAGGAGAAGAAGGAAGAAGGTGTAGGAAGAAAGAAGAGAGAGGAGACAAAGAAAGAGAACCAGCAAAAGGAGAAGGAAGAAGGAGGCCATATTTGGTATGGGGCCAGATTGTAAAAGTTGGCCACCGACGTTCGCTGTTGCCAGGCCCGCCCTCCCCTCCCTCCCCTCCCTCCCTCTCCCCTCCCTCCTCTCCCTCCCTCTCCTCCCCTCCCTCCCTCCCCTTACTCCCCTCCCTCTCCTCCCTCCCTCCTCTCCCTCCACTCCCTCTCCTCCCCTCCCTCCCCTTACTCCCCTCCTCCCCTTCTTCCCCTCCCTCCCTCCTTCCCCTCCCTCGTGTCTCCCTCCCTCCCTTCCTCGCTCCCCCTCCCTCCCCTCCCTCGTGTCTCGATGTCCTAAACTGCTTGACGATCGCTGGTTCTCGACACCCAAAAGTCCCCTTCGTGAAAGGTTCTTCTAATTGCGTAATTCCTGTGCCAAGGGTTCGCGACGAGTGCCAGCTTGGATTGCCCTATTGCATGCACCCTTTAGAAAATATATATATCACATACTAGAAATGTGAATATACTAGAGTGAGCGAAAATCTATAACAAAAAAAACAACAACAACAATAATGGAAAATGAAAGAATATAATTTTTTTGACATTCCGTTCTCGGTATTATCTTCCTTAATTAAGTGTCAGACGTTGACGATCATGATTCGCCACTTAGATATCTTCTCAGATTCTCTTAAGAAGGTCACATTGTCCTGATCTTCTCCAGTTATCATGTTGTTCAAACTTTTTAAAATGATGCTGTTCTTGGTCTGCTTTTACTTCTCTTTCGCTACATGTTTCTAGATCATTCTAGATGTTCAGATCCTTGGTGATAATTTGGGTGTTCAAGAAACTGAAGCTGTGTCTTTCTAATGGTTTTCATTTGTGATCTGTCTGAATTAGATTCTTCCTGTGGCTTTGTTTCGTTTCTTTTCTTTTCGTGAAATCATAAAAGTTCTTCTAATGTGCTCTCTCTTTCTCTCTACTTTTCTCTTTCTTTTCTCTCCCTCTCTCTTTCTCAGTCTCTCTCTCTCTCTCTCTCTCTCTCTCTCTCTCTCTCTCTCTCCCTCTCTCTTTCTCCCTCTCTCTGTGTCTCTCTCTCTTTCTCTCTGTTCCCTTTTCTTTTCTTCTTACTTTTGCTCTTCCTTCTTACTAATTATCCAGCACTCCCAACCGTATAGGAACATGCGTAACAATTTATAAACATTATTTTTGTTATAGGTATAGCAACAATTTAAATAATTATTACATCCTTTAGAAAATGTATATCACTAAAACGCATATATACCTGAAGAAGAAGAAGAAGAAAAAAATGGAAGGCCAAGGAATATATACTTTGTGGTATTCTGTTGAGATATACAAGTTTTTTTTTATTGCTTTTGCTTTGAATTGTTAATTGCAAGATATTGCATTTGCATATTTGATTTTCATGAATATAACATGACTTTCTTTTGGACACAATATATTGTACACATGACATATTTTCTTACTTAATCTATACTAATTAATGATAATATAATAATATGCGGCATTCGACTGCGCGCAATCCGATATCATATGACACTGTACATATCTAAACTAGAAAGATTTTCTATCACAATAATATCACTAAAGTTAATACTATTTTCACTAACAGAATGCCACTTAAGTATGCTACTGGCTAACAGAATGCCACATAAGTATGCTACTGGCTGAAACAGAATGCCACTTAAGTATGCTACTGAAACAGAATGCCACCTAAGTGTGCTACTGACTGACAGAATGCCACCTAAGTATGCTACTGGCTAACAGAATGCTACTTAAGTATGCTACTGACTAACAGAATGCCACTTAAGTATGCTACTGAAACAGAATGCCACCTAAGTGTGCTACTGGCTAACAGAATGCCACCTAAGTGTGCTACTGGCTAACAGAATGCCACCTAAGTGTGCTACTGGCTAACAGAATGCCACCTAAGTGTGCTACTGAAACAGAATGCCACCTAAGTGTGCTACTGGCTAACAGAATGCCACTTAAGTATGCTACTGAAACAGAATGCCACCTAAGTGTGCTACTGGCTAACAGAATGCCACTTAAGTATGCTACTGAAACAGAATGCCACCTAAGTGTGCTACTGGCTAACAGAACCACTTAAGTATGCTACTGGCTAACAGAATGCCATCTAAGTATGCTACTGACTGACAGAATGCCACCTAAGTATGCTACTGGCTCTCAACTTTTCCTAGAACATATAACATCGATGAATATAAACTCGAACAGCAATAAAAAAAAATAAAAAAAAGAGCGTATACAGAGTTTCCAATACTTTATCTATTCATGCGCAACAGCATCTAATATTCACGCGTATTTAATTAAATGCTCTTCGACAGATAAAAAAACAGAAAGAAAACAAAACCTATTGCATTTGCTGTTGACACTCAATGCATGTAAAACCTATAGTCACGTGTTAATTGCTGTTTCGTAATGACGGCGACCTCACAAAGTTTCGTTCACTTTCGGATGGTTGTGGTCACACCGCGGCGATGAATCACATTTAAGAGATACGTGGGACACGGGAAGCCACGTCGACCGGTACGAGTTATTTAGGAAATGGAGACTGGGTTTCGCTCGGTCTTATTCCATGTGCTCTTTTGTTTAGTGGTCTATTTTCTGTGTCTCTTTTTTTTCTCATTTTTGTTCTTGTTTGTTTGTTTGTTTGTTTGTGTGTGTCTGCCTGTTTGTCTGTCTGTTCCTTTCTCTTTCTCTCTCTCTCTTTCTCTCTTTCAGTCTCTCTCTCTCTCTCTCTCTCTCTCTCTCTCTCTCTCTCTCTCTCTCTCTCTCTCTCTCTCTCTCTCTCTCTCTCTCTCTCTCTCTCTCTCTCTCTCTCTCTCTCTCTCTCTCTCTCTCTCTCTCTCTCTCTCTCTCTCTCCTACCCCTCGCCCCCTCGTTTTCTTCCTTAATTACCGTAATCATCATCATCAAACCTTTATTTCCTCCATTAGTTTCCTATCTCATCTTTGCTAAAGTATTCAAACGCTATAATTCTCCACTTGATTCATTAGGCGAGTGAACATGCTAAAGCGGAGCCATCAAGTGAGAATGATCATCGCCGTAAAGTATATCTAACCGACCAGCTGCGCGGTGGTGCCATATCTTATGAATGAGCCATGTGATGCGACGTTGCCTGTCTTCTTTCGTTGGTGTTATTACAAATGTTATTATTATTATTATCTATCATTATCATAGTAATTATTATTATCGTTATTATCATTATTGTTATTAGTAGTCGTGGTAGTATCATTATTATCATTATCATTATTTTTATAATAATTTCATTATCATTATTATCATTACCATTATTTTTGTAATTATTTCATTATCATTAATATCATCATTGTTATCTTTATTATCAGTATTATCATTAGTATTGTTATGATAATAATTATCATCACTATTATTATCGTAATAGTAATCATAATCATCATTATCATTATCATAATCATTACTATCATGATCATCATTATCATTATCATCATAGCATCATTACCATCCTCATCAATATTGTTACCGTTATTACCAATATCATTACAGTAATCATCATCATCATTATTGCTGTCATCTCGGCTGTGTAGGCGTAGTGACTAATAATGGAACGAATGACAGATAACACTCATGAAAGTAAACGCATGCACGAACAACACATGTGTGGTAATCGTGAAATGGCAATTAAGGAATAACAGCATAATTTAAATGAACGATGGACTAAACATTTAAAAGGTTGAAGAGGGAGAGAATAAACATACAAACATATAATACACACACACACACACATAAACAAACAAACGCACACTCACAAAAATACATATACCCATACAAACGCAAACACACACACATACACACATACAAACAATCACAAACACACATAAACATATACCCACATACACACAATAACACAAACACACATACAATTAAACAAACACACATACAAACACACACACACACACACACACACACACACACACATACACACACGTCAAACAAACTTCTGAGAAAAAAAAAACTTTTACACATGCGTGTTCAATGACCATTCCTAGCTATCTGGAGGGGGGTGGGGGCAA
>BOPN01000041.1:685421-697921 GCA_017312705.2 Penaeus japonicus
TCCCTCACTTTTCTCCTTCCATTCGCGTGTTCTACCACCTCCCCTTCTATCCCAATCATTTTCCTCTTTTCCATCTTCTTTGCTTCTTTCCATCTCCTCCTTCCACTTTCCTTCGTCTCCTGCTTTCTTAATTCCACCTTGTCCCCTCCTTCTTCCTTTTATCCATCTATCTCCCCCACTTCTTATCAACTCCTCCCCTTACTCCTTCCCTCTTCCTTCTTTCTTTCATCTCCTTTTCTACATCCTATCTCGTCCTCTTCTTCCTCTGGCCTTTCTCTCATCTCCTCCCCTTCGCTTTCCCTTTTCTTCCTCCCTCGTCTCTTCCTCCCCCTCCTCCTATCCGTCACTCTTTTCACCTTATATTATTCTCCGTATCACTCATTTTCCCATCTCCTCCTACTTCACCTCCTCCTCCTTCTCCTCTCCTTCTCGTTATTCCTTCATCTCCTTCATTCCTTCCTATACTCACTTTTCTTCCCCTCCTCCATTGCTCCTCCTTCCTTCCTCCTTCTCCCCACCCTCATCATCTTCCCTCACCTCCTCCTTTAATCACTCCCTCTTCCCTCCCCCTCCTTCTCAACATCTGCAAACCTCCTAGCTTGGTGAAAATCTCATAATAACTTTGCTCTATTAGTTTCTTCTTGTCCTCCAAAAGAGGATTTTTTGCCGGAGATGAGAATTCTTTGAGGGAAATAAAGAAAACGGGAACTGTCGGAGGATGGAACAGAAAATGAGAATCGTCGGCAAAAGGGCAGAGAGTAAACAGATTTTTCTTTATCGTTGAAAGAAACAGAAAACGGGAATCTTCGATGAAAGAACAGAAAACGGGAATCTTCGACGAAAGAACAGAAAACGGGAATCTTCGACGAAAGAACAGAAAGTGGGAATCTTCGACGAAAGAACAGAAAACGGGAATCTTCGACGAAAGAACAGAAAACGGGAATCTTCGACGAAAGAACAGAAAATGGGAATCTTCGACGAAAGAGCAGAAAACGGGAATCTTCGACGAAAGAACAGAAAACGGGAATCTTCGACGAAAGAACAGAAAGTGGGAATCTTCGACGAAAGAACAGAAAACGGGAATCTTCGACGAAAGAACAGAAAATGGGAATTTTGGCGAAAGGATAGAAGAAAAGGAATCCCTGGAGAAAGACTACAGGGAACGGGAATCATTGCTAAAAGAAAAGAAAATGTGATTCTCCGACCATAAAACAGAAAACAGGAATCCATGGTAAGAGATAAGAATACGGGAATCTTCAATTAAATGACAGAAAACGGGAACTGTCGACCAAATAACAGGAAACGGGAATCATTAACTTAACAACAGAAAACGGGGATGCTCAGCTGAAGAAGAAAAAAAAAGCACTAACGTCATTATCATCACTATCAACACCATCATTAACAATAACACCCAAATAATCCCCCACCCCTCCCCTACCAACCACCTCACCCTCGCCTCCGCCCTCCCCGACACCACCCACAACCTAACTCGCGTCATTCCCAAACATCTAAGGAACGACACGGGTGGAAGAACTCAGGTATCTCTCTGCTGCGACCTTCCTCCTTCTCGTCTTCCAGACAGACTCAAGATCAATGGTTTCAGTTCTGTTCGTAGTCCTTTGAGATAGGAGGGGGATGGGGGAGTGGGGAGTGGGGTGGGATGTAGGAGAAGGCGGGGTGTAGGAGAAGGCGGGGGGTGGGGAATGAAGGGAGGGAGGGGAGTGTGTTGGGAGCATGGGAGTGAGGGTGGGGGAGGGGGGAGAGTGTGTTGGAAGAAGTGAGGGGATGTGAGGCTGGCGTGGAAATTATAACGTTTGTCTTTCTGTCTCTCTTTGTCCTTTTTGTTTCTTTGGGTCTCTCTCTATATATCTCTCTCTCCCTTTCCTTTCATCTCTCATTCCCTCTCTCTCTTTCTTTTTCTCTCTCCTTCCCTTTCTCTCTTTCTTTTTCTCTCTCCTTTCCTTTCTCTCTTTCTTTTTCTCTGTCTCATTCTCCCTCTCTCCCTTGCTCTCTCTCTCTTTCTCCTTCCCTCTCTTTTTCTCTCTCCCCTTCTCTCTTCCTTCCCCTTCTCCTCTATCGATTCATCCTCCTAAATATCCAAATACATTAGCTCCGTTATGTTAATGGAATACAAGTACATGTTGTACCATGATGACCTCGCATATACAGTGTGCATAATGACTATCTTTGTGTAAGTACAAATGTCTGGGTATTTAGTATGTTCGGTTTAATTATAAATTATCTTTGTTTTTTTGTTGTGGTTGTTTTCATTATAATTGCTGTTGTCATTATTTTTCAACATGTTACTTCATCGTCATGAATATTATGATGTTTTTCGTTATGTAATATCCTAATTATAGTTATTTTAATTATCATCACGTTATCATTATCATTATCGATAATGCAGAATAGATTCATTATTACTATTATTATAATCATCAGCATCATTATCCTTATTATCATCATTATTATTATCATTGTTATTATCATAACTGTTATATTGTTATTTATATCACAATTCACAATACTGTTATCTTCATCATTATTATTAAATTCTTTGTCTTTATTCTTATTTTCATTATTCATATCATCATTGTTGTTGTTATCATTGTTATCGTTAATATTATTTGCATTACTACTATTATCATTATTATTGTTATTATCATTATTACCTTTACTATTATTGTCATTAACATTATCTATACTATCATTATCATCATTCTTATAACTAACATCATTAATAATAATTAATTAATAATTATTATTCTACTTATTATTATCATCACTAACATCCTCATCCTCAATTATCATCATCATTACAAGTATCCCTCACACCCATTAACATCACCATCAATTATCACCATCATCATCATCATCACCATCATCATCATCACAACCACCCTTATAACAATCATCCTTCTTTATAACCACCATCACTATTATCATCACCATCACTAGTCTCCAGCCTCATCATCCACCTATCACCTTCTGAAGAAAAGACGAAAGTTGCACGCAATCTCCCTCTCAGCCTCCCTTCTTCTCATCTGCCTCTAAGAGCAAGGATTGGACTTCGGGGAGAATTGCAATCATTGATTATAATGCAGATTAGATTCGGATGACTTGGGCCTGCATAGTGGGAGCGTGGGGTGGGTGGGTGGTGGTGGGGTGGGAAGGGAAGCTGTTTATCAATTGTAGCTCAAGTTGGGATTCATTTGTATTGTATTTAGTCTATGTTGCGTGGGTTTTGTTTATCTTTTTTGAGGGTGTGGGTTGTGGGATCTGTCATTTGTAGAAGAGAAGTTGGCTATTTTTTAGATTTATCTTATCATGATTATTATTGCCATTGTTATTACTATTACTATAATAGTGATAATAATAATAATGATGATAATAATAATAATAATAATCATTATTATTATTATTGTTATTATTATCATTATCCTTATCATACTATTATTGTTGTCATTATCATTATCTTTATCATACTATTATTGTTATCATCATCATTATTATCATTATTATTATCATAAGTATTATTATCATTATTATGATCATTATCACCATTATTATCATCATTATTATTGTTATTATCATCTTCACTACCTTTTATTCATCTATCATTATCATATTCACTTTGCTATGAGATACCAATGTAACCTCGTGATTATTTTCAGAACTCGAAAGACAAACTTATCTCAATTCTCTCTCTCTCTCTCTCTCTCTCTCTCTCTCTCTCTCTCTCTCTCTCTCTCTCTCTCTCTCTCTCTCACTCACTCTCTCTCTCTCTCTCTCTCGATGGATTACCTCCGAGGACAGAAAATAAATCAAAAAAAAAAAAAAAAAAAAAAAAAAAGGAAGGCCTGAGGAGTTCTGATATTATTTTTCCAAGGTCTATCTGATGACGAATCAAATGTGAATTCCGAGCCTGACAACTTCATCTGAATATCGGAATCACTTATCATTGTTATCAGACGTCGCCGCTGGATTGGATTCAAGATTTTTTTTTTTTTTTTTTTTACAATCATTATGGGAGTGATTGGTTTTCTTGAGATTGTTGAATAGCGATGTAAAGATGATAAGGAGGATGCAAGTAATAGTGATGATGATGATGAAGGTAATAGTGATGATGGTGACTTGTGGTAATGCTAATGATAAGGAAAATAACAGTGATAATGATAATAAGAATAGGGATTACAACAAGAGTAACAGCAATAATAATGATGATAACAAGAATAATGATAGTAGTAAAGACAACAGTAATCCTGACGATAATAACAATAATAATGATAATGATGATGATAGGAAAAATAATAATAATGATGATAACAACAATAACCAAAATTATAATAATAACGATAATAACAACAATAATAACCATTATTATCATCATCATCATAACCATAATCATATCCATCATTACCATCATAATAATGAAAACAATAACACCACCAACAAGAACAACAACAATAATCATAATAATAATACACCATCTTATAAAAACAACACCGAAATAACCAGCTCTCCACTGAACTATTAAACACAACCTTTTGGAGCTTTGTCGGATGAATGTAGTAATAAGATCCGAGTCAACGTTTGAAGGTCAGCGTGGAATATTGTGTGCGAGGAGGAAGATAGTGTGGAAGAAATGGGGCAAAGGGTGGAGAGAGAGAGAGAGAGAGAGAGAGAGAGTGAGAATGAGAGGGAAAGTGAGAGAGAGAGAGTGAGAGTGAGAGTGAGAGGGAAAGTAAGAGAGAGAGAGAGAGAGAGAGAAAGAGTGAGAGGGAAAGTAAGAGAGAGAGAGTGAGTGTGAGAGAGAGAGAGAGAGAGAGAGAGAGAGAGAGAGAGAGAGAGAGAGAGAGAGAGAGAGAGAGAGAGAGAGAGAGAGAGAGAGAGAGAGAGAGAGAGAGAGAGAGAGAGAGAGAGAGAGAGAGAGAGAGAGAGAGAGAGAGAGAGAGAGAGAGAGAGAGAGAGAGAGAGAGAGAGAGAGAGAGAGAGAGAGAGAGAGAGTGAGTGAGAGTGAGTGAACATTACAAGAAAAAAAACAAAAATCAGCTTAAAATAGTTGACAATACACAGAATGAGAAAAAAACGCCAATACAGCAACATCCCATGTCCACAATAAAACCAGTTTCAATCAATCCTTTTTTAATCGACTAAATTCTGTCCTATGCCGTCTCTCCTGAAGTTATTACAAATATAATTAAATACTATACCTATTTTCGTATAAATAGCTTGCTATCCTTCAGATATGTGTATCCTGATCCCCATTACAACTCCAACCTCTAAGACTACACCATAACTTCCTACAATTTACTCTCATTAAATCTACAATATACTACAATTTACTACTTCCTACAATTTACTCTCATTAAACGCTTTAGCATCGCCAGCTACAGATATTTCAGAGCAGAGTCACTACATAAAGCATTGCTTCTATTCAGTGTGTTGTCCATTTTCCAGGTCAACTCGACTACCTAATTATCCGGGAAATCATTAGAAACAAAACGGAAAGGTGGAACAGGTCAGTTTTAACACGCTTCATTACGAAGAGGAAAAAAAAAACGTGAAAACGAGCCCGAATTCTAATGTAGATTTTGCGATAGTGATGCTAGCTAATTTGGAAACTTGCAGAGAAATGAAATGGAGGACGAAGAAGAGAGAAAAAATAGGCGAAATCTAATATTGTTTCGTTTCACAATCTTAACACCATGATGAATAAACTTAGGTAATCTAAAACTACATATTCTCCAATAGTATATAGCAAATAAGTTGATTAATCTCCCCACCCTCCCCCCATCACGTATAGCTCTGTGATACCCATTTATCGAGGTATACCCAAAAGATATCAGTTTCCCTACACTAAGTCGACCATGAAACAGAAAACGGGAATCGGGGAATTTCTCAATCCCTTATAGCACAGGAGGTAGAGTTTGTATTGTGGGGAACCTCCAATCCTTATTCTATTTTCGGGAATTAAACAGATTGATTCCCTTTCATTGTGTCGTGAAATCTTTTGTTAATGGAAGATTATGGTATGATGGTCACGCGTGTTACTCATGAGATTGGAAGTTTAATAAAATAGCTTTGTGTGTGTGTGTGTGTGTGTGTGTGTGTGTGTGTGTGTGTGTGTGTGTGTGTGTGTGTGTGTGTGTGTGTGTGTGTGTGTGTGTGTGTGTGTGTGTTTGTGTGTTTGTGTGTGTGATATATGCTAAGGCTGTATCCTAAACATTACAAGAAAAAGCAAAAATCAGGCGCCCAACTTAAAATAGTTGAAAAATACATAGAAAGAGAAGAAAACACCAACATCCCATGTTCACAATAAAACCAGTTTCAATCAATCATTTTTTATCGACTAAATTTAGTACTATGCCGTTTCTCCTGAAGTTATTGCAAATATTATTAAATACTATGCCTATCTATAACTTGGCCTTGAAAAATATTAATTTTCACCCGAAGTTGTCCGATATATTTGTGGATCAGACTTAAGCCAAAACACTAAAGATTTCAGATAATTTCCCTTATATAATGTTATACTAGGAATGCATAGAACAAACCTACTTAATCACATTCTTATCTAATCTACTCACCCATCTATTTTCTTTAATCTAATACACGATTTTCCACACCTCCGTGTCCCACAACAAAAACAACAACAACAACAACGTGTATGGAAGGTTCGGTCGGCCTGTAATCAGCTGATTAGCCCGGATCTGCTGAGTCATCGAGAGAAAAATCTAATCCGGCATTTATCCTTGGCAGTGTTTCTAGGAACTTTGATCTCTATAGTAAGAAGGTGGAGGGGCTAATTTTCCACGCTCATCGAGGAGGAGGATTTTCTTGGCTTGTCTTGTTTTTTTAATTTTTTTTTATTCGGTGACATGTTTTATTTATCTATTTTTTTATTCGATTTCATCTGCATTTGTGTGTGAGTCTTTGTGTTCGTATAAATTAGTGAGTGTAATAGTAAGTTTGTGAACATGGATATTTTCAGAAAAAGAGTAAAAAAAAAGAAAAAAAAAAGAAAATGTTGGATGTGACTCCATATACCATATCAATAGACAATTTCGTGTTTTTCATATCTACTCTATGTTTTATTGTCTACCCTGCTCTTCTCCTTCTTTTCTTTCGCCCTCTTCTTGATCCTCCTCCTCTCTTCCTTCTCCTCCTCTTCCTCCTTATTCTTCTCCTCTATCTCTTCCTCCTCCTCCTCTTCTTTTCCCCAAACGCCAGTCCTCTTGATGGACTTGATAAACTTCTACCTCTACCTCCTCCTCCTCCCATCCTCTTCCTCCTCCTACTCCTCTTCCACCTCTTCCTCCTCCTCCTCCTCTTCCTCCTCCTTATCCACCTCCTCTTCCTCCTCCTCCTTCTCCTCTTCCGCCTCCACCACCTCTTCCTCCTCTTCCTCCTCTTCCACCTCCACCTCCTCCTCCTCCTCTATCTCCTCCTCTTCCACCTCCTCCTCCCTTCCTCCTCCTCTTCCACCTCCTCCTCCTCCTCCTCCTCCTCCTCTTCCATCTCCTCCTCCTCTTCTTTTCCCCAAACGCCAGTCTTCTTGACGAGCAGACAGCGACAATTACTTCGCTGTTATCATAATGCGAGTCATCAGGCCAGGGAGGTTGATGCCTGGTTGTTAGGGACGCAGATTCAGGGACGGGGTGGTGTCCCTGATTGATGTGGAGGGGGGAGGGAGGAGGGAGGGAAGGGGAGGGAGGAAGGGGGGAGGGGATGGAGAAGGGGAGGGGGATGGGAAAGGGGGAGGAGGGAGGAGGGGGATGGGAGGGAGGAGGGGAGGTGGGGAGGAGGAGGGAGGAGGGGAGGTGCAGGGGAAGGGGGGAGGAGGGGTAGGGACGCAGATTCAAGAATGGGGTGGTGTCCCTGATTGATGTGGAGGGGGGAGGGGAGGGGGGAGGGGAGGGGATCCATGGGGGGGTTGAGAGGGTACCTATGTAAGAATACTTTAGTTGATGGTGATGATGCGAATTGATGTTGATTGGTGTTGATTGTAGCCGTTTGTCATGGTGATGATAACAATAATAATGATAATTTATGATAGATTGTGAAAATTATAGTAATAATAATGATGAAAATAATGATAATGATGATAATGATAATGGTAATGATAATAATAATGATAAAAATAAATGATGATAATGATAATGGTAATGATAATAATAATGATAAAAAATAAATAATAGTACTGATAATATCAATAATAATAATAAAATTGATGATTCTAACAATTATAATAATAATAATGATTCTAATTATTATAATAATACTGAATAATAATGATAACAATAACGATAACAACAATAATGATAATAAAAGTGATAATGATAACGATAACATATCAAACAAAAATATAATCTTCACCCTCACAGCTAAGGATTCCTCGACCGAAAAACAGGCTCATCGCCAAAGCTATCTCCTTGGGTCTTGATTATGTTAATGTTCTTTAAAAGCCACTCTCTTCCCATTTATCATTATCATTATTATTGTCATTATGATTATTATCATTTTTAGGGGGCCGTGGTTCTGGTTAAAAGTTGAAAAACAAGTTAAGAAATTTTAAGTTTCGTCCGCACTTTCATGCGATTCAACTTAATATACGCGAGTTCGCTTTCAAATAATCTGGCTTCGTTTATATCAAAAGAACTTGTGTAAATGGGAGATTAATATATTTCATGTGACCCCGATTATGATTGTCATAACTTTTATTACTATCGTCATTATTATCATAACTTTTATTACTATTATCATTATTATCATAACTTTTATTACTATTATCATTATCATCATAACTATTATTACTATTATAATTATTTTGTTCTTTTTTATTGCTCTTACTGTTATCATTGTTGTTTTTGTTGTTATCTATCCTTATCATTAGTGTTGTTATCGACATTATTATCAATATTGGTGTCATCAGTAATTTAGCATAGGAAACGACCCTCGATGTGTAACATAATCCTCCTTCATTCTTTACTGTTCATTATAATAACGACGGTATTTAAACGGTACTCTTTAAAGCGTAAATTAAGCTTCATAAACTTTGGAGAAATAAGGCTTTTACTTCCCTCTTCTTTTTCCGTTAATTACACGAATGCTCATGAATACACGCGTGAAATCAAGGGAATATCTAATTTGCAATACTTTACACTCTAATGAACCTCTTTCAATTCAGAAGAACGGAGAAAGAGTGCAAGCTAATAATTAGTATGTAGTTACACCCCTGAGGAAAAGAGCGAAGTAAATAGACGGATTGATAAATAGAGAGAGAGATAAATAAACGGATAGATTGATGGATTGATAGATAGATGAATAGAAAAATAGGAGGGTTGATGGATGGATGGATGGATGGATGGATGGATGGATGGATGGATGGATGGATGAATGGATGGATGGATGGATGGATGGATGGATGGATGGATGGATGGATGGATGGATGGGTGATAGATATACCGATAGACAACCAGATAGATAAATAGACAGATATATAGACACGTGCAGAGGAGGATATGAACCAAACCGAAATATACCACAAGAGATATCAAACCCCTGGAAATCCGCATTCGCTGCCATCATCGTACATCTGGCACCTCCCGAGAGAAACTCACGAGAGGGGAAAATAATCGTTGTCTCCTTATTGCGAGCGCCGTCGCTAAATCAGTTCCTCGGGTCGAGTCTCTTCACTGTTTCACAAATGCGACCGCGAAACGAGACACCTCATATTGCTAGTTGCTTCGTGACTGTCAGAAAGACGCGAAATAGTGGCACGCTTGGCAGATATATGCAAAAAGTTAACGAGACTAAAGGCCAATGAAGCAGTAACAGTAAAACTAACTTGGGAAGGGTACTTTCCATTGTTTTTCATCTGTTACTGCTTGACATCGCTTTCCTTGCTCTCGTGTCCCTTTCTGTTTTTTTGTTTGTTTTTGTTCTTTTGTTTTACTGCAACCTTCTTTATATGTCAGTGTAATTAGGAAATGAATTGAGCAGATCGATAATATTGATTGCAACTTAAAAAAAAAACAAAAAAACGGATATTGTATTTAACACTTTCGATCGCAGTGCGTATGTTTAAAAGTCTACGGTCTTTTTTACCCACATTTAACTACCACCGCGAAAAAAACTGACAAAAATAAGAAATCGAAGTAAATAATGGGTAATACTAGTTTACATATTTTCAAAACACACCAAGAAATAATGGTCACCAGAGAAACTACCGTATCCTTCTTATGCTAAAATCACACGTTTATCATAACTTACCGGCATGGACCGACAGCATGGCCGCTACGGTTATGATGATCAGAGCATAGGCCAGGAGAGGTCGCGTCCCGAGCAGCGCAGGGCGGCGAGGTCGAGCACATATCCACGCCATATTGACCTTGCACGCCCTCGCCCGCCCGCTGTCGCTTCTCGTGAGAGCCTGCAATGATGCGTTTAGTTTGGTCATTATAATGATCTCTGCATTGTAATGAACTTTGAATGATGATTATTACGTACAGAAAAGGAAGGAATCACATAGTATAATAAAAACAAAAAATACAATGCCAAAATAACATTAGCTTCACTGATAATAAAAGTTAAGCCTAATATCTATGATAATGAATTAATTATAAGTATATAGTAATGCAAAACTATCAGTATTAGTTAATCAAACAGTTCGTTGAAGGTAATGGGACTGATAATGCAGAGACTATCCTTACTACCTTGTGGGGAAATTCAGAATAACTGCCATCCGTGCGGTGCGCCTATTTGTGTATGTCTATATCACCATGGCGACGGGAGTGTATGGGAGGCTAGTACAATTTTTTTTTACTATCAAATTTTGTGGTCCTCCTATGTAAACACAAGACCTTGGCTGTTTCATGAAGTTGTTTTTAGGGATGTTTATTCATAGGGGTAATATAACCACTGTACCAGTAACATTTCACTGACTTATACACGCAAGTATAAATGCACAAACACACACACACATATGTACATCCACACACACACACACACACACACACACATACACACACACACACACAAGGACACACATACACACACACACACACACACACACAAACAAACGCGGACGCACAAACAAAGATAAACACAAATGTACATACACATGCACACGCATGTAAATAATACACGTGCATCAATACATATGAAAAAAACACAAAAAAACACATCCACGCACATAAACATACACACACATGCGTACGTACTCTCTCTCTCTCTCTCTTTCTCTTTCTCTCTCTCTCTCTCTCTCTCTCACATTTACATAGAAAACGCCACGCAATTTCGAATGTCTAATTTCTGGTCAGAGTTTGCTAGTCTCCGAACTCTTCCTCTTTTCGAAAATGTTTTTTTTTCTCTCTGCTCTTCGAGATCGAATAATTTTCTTCAGCAAAGACGTAGACTTTATTTTCCCTTATAGACGTCACTATTATTTTTTTTAAATCATTTCCTCGATCAGCCAAAAGATGGAGATAGTGTCGCTTCACTTTCCTTATCAAAAATAGATGGCGCTGGTGTTTCAGCAAAGAGAGACCCTATAATGCCAGTGCAATAGTCATGAGAATGTAGTGACCCATCCTTCGCCTCTCATGAGCCCCCTTTCACTTCGAATATTTTATCAGCGATCCAGTCTTCTTAAAATATGCCTCGCTTAGCATCTGATATATGCCCCTTCCATTGCTGATTTGCATGTTCTCATAGACTATGATTTAATGTTGGTCAGTATGAAAGAGAGAGAGAAGAAGAAGAAGAAGAAGAAGAAGAAGAAGAAGAAGAAGAAGAAGAAGAAGAAGAAGAAGAAGAAGAAGAAGAAGAAGAAGAGAGAGAGAGAGAGAGAGAGAGAGAGAGAGAGAGAGAGAGAGAGAGAGAGAGAGAGAGAGAGAGAGAGAGAGAGAAAAAAAAAAAAAAAAAAAAAAAAAAAAAAAAAAAAAAAAAAAAAAAAAAAAAAAAAAAAAAAAAAAAAAAAAAAAAAAAAAAAAAACACGCACACGAAACGATACGTAACATCCCCGCAAGAAAGACAGGAAAACAACAACAGCAACAACAACAACAACAACAACAAAACAAGCCGCCATCTCCCGACACTTCATCTCGCGGAATAACCGACCTGCATTACGGAAATTCCCCTCACCCTGTAAAGAATCACTCCCTCTTAACTCCATTTCCCCCGCGGCAGGGGCGGAATTGGATGAAGCACACTTCGTCATTATAACAAATAATGAGCCTCGTTCTGCATCTTTTACGGTCTCGTAGAGGTCGTTCCCCGTCCTGCAGTCACAGATGGAATGGCATATCCTACCTCAACCTTAAGACTAAACTGAAAGTCCTTTTTTTTCTTCGTTTGTGAATTTCGGTCTTAATGGCCTTGAAGGATTCTTTCAAATTAGCTTTTTTTTTTTTTTTTGAATGAGAGCATGTGGGTTTGTGTGTCTGTTGGTATGTGTGTGGGTGAGTGTGTGTGCTTGTGTTGGTTTGTATGTGCGTGT
>BOPN01000041.1:702921-712921 GCA_017312705.2 Penaeus japonicus
TTGGCGCCCATATTAATGCTGTGTTTATACTTGTACCATAGCGTAGACTTTGAAGCCTTAAGTAATCCCTTATTTTTCCCACAGAAACATAGAAAGTTTGGATCCCTCGCTGAATGCAAAAGAGAGGATAAAAACAACGAAAATACGAAAGAAAGCAAAAATAAAACTACAATCTTCCAGCTTACCTATGAAAAGACCATTGTGTTGTGCTCTTGAAAAAGGATAATAAAAAAGAACACAAAAAGGCCGGCTCTATTTATACCAAAATGAAGCAGTCGGAGTTACTGAAACGCTAGGTAGAGTTTCCAGCTTCCTACTGCTTTATTTCAGAAGTCATTCTGGACTCCGTAACGTGTAATATGTTTTTTCCTTTTTTTTTTTTTTTGTATTACATAAACTCGCGCACTAACCCAGTATAAAATGTATTCTGCTATTTTCTCCGTTATGTGTTGCGCAGTTTTGGTTAAATCTTATTTGAAATTGGACGAGAGGGAGGGAGGGAGGGAGGAAGGGAGAGAGAGAGAGAGAGAGAGAGAGAGAGAGAGAGAGAGAGAGAGAGAGAGAGAGAGAGAGAGAGAGAGAGAGAGAGAGAGAGAGAGAGAGAGAGAGAGAGAGAGAGAGAGAAAGAGAGAGAGAGAGAGAGAGAGAGAGAGAGAGAGAGAGAGAGAGAGAGAGAGAGAGAGAGAGAGAGAGAGAGAGAGAGAGAGAGAGAGAGAGAAAGAGAGAGAGAGAGAGAGAGAGAGAGAGAGAGAGAGAGAGAGAGAGAGAGAGAGAGAGAGAGAGAGAGAGAGAGAGAGAGAGGGGGGGAGGAGAAAGGTCGGAGTGAAAGAGGGAAAGTGAGGGAGAGAAAGTAAGGAGAAACATAGTTAGATAGACATAGAATTATATATATATATATATATATATATATATATATATATATATATATATATATATATATATATATATATATATAGAGAGAGAGAGAGAGAGAGAGAGAGAGAGAGAGAGAGAGAGAGAGAGATAGGTAAATAGGTTGATAGATAGGTAAATAGATAGATAGATAGGTAAATACATAGATAGATAGGTAAATAGATAGACAGATAGAGAGAGAGGGAGAAATAGGGGGCGATAGATATAGATATATAGATAGAGAGAGAGAGAAAGAGAGAGAGATCAAAGAGAGAGAAACTAACAGCGCTAGCAAGATAAACATTAAAAAAGAGACGCAAAAGCTATAGAAAGAAAAAGATCCAAAGGGAAATTAACATAAAAAATGTTAACCTTAACGCGAATGAAAGAGAAAGACAAATAAAAAAAACAACAACAACGAAATTATGTATTGATTTATATCCCGGTAACTGTGACACCAACAGCGAGAGGGAAACATACCACATGGGAGTCTCAGCGGCCGACGTCCAGAAAGTTCTCGAATATTCATTTTCATGTGTCAGTTTGGGTGACATGTGGATTCGGAAAATATTCCTGCGTTAAATCTGCGTCGAAATGTTTTGTTGATTCGATATTCAAGATTGGGTTGTATTTTTATTCAGATATATATGTCATCGTTATTATCGTATCTCTCTGTCTGTCTGTCTGTCTCTCTCTCTCTCTCTCTCTCTCTCTCTCTCTCTCTCTCTCTCTCTCTCTCTCTCTCTCTCTATATATATATATATGATGTATACACACATTTTTTAAAAAGTAAAATGTATTATTTATTGTTGGCAATTAAGAGTCTGACAAAATTGGAAACATTCAAACAAATATATCGGTGATTCTTGTAATATTTTATAGGGAGGAACGTGATGCAGAAACGAAAAGGAAATTATATTGCTAAAAATATTTACTCGTTTGAGATTTAATAGCATAACTGGAAAGTTGTAAATTGAAATTCCGATTCGCATTTGTTTAATCGTTGATTGAAAGAAATTGAATTAACCTTTGGATTTAGATCAAACAGGATCACACAATATTGGAATCGATTCAATTTTGAAATTATAACTATATACAATTGATGGTTCTATTCCTCTTTTTGTATTTTAGTTTGCAATAGTACTGTTTTCATGGAAAGGGTGAGTTGGAAGGTTCATAAATTCTCGCGTCCTGCTTATCATTTTTTTTTTTTTTCATCACAAGTACAAAAATCGGTGTCATGATACAGCAATTACTGTGTTTTTTGTCGATTTATTATGATATCCATCGCAATGTTTTTAATCTGAAAAAAATGTACACACACACACACACACACACACACACACACACACACACACACACACAAACAACACGCGAAATCACACATGCTAAAGATGACCATAGTAATAAGGTCATTAAACTAAAACGATTTACTTTTCCCCCAAAATTAATTCGGAAATTAGTAATCACCTAAAAACGGTAACGGCCGATATTGGGTCCACCTTTTTTGTGCAGCTGGAAGTTTGTGCGCGTTTAGGGACGTATAGGGGTGGGGTGGAGGGGTAGGGTGGAGGCGGGCCAAGGGGGTGAGTTATACTATCCAGAAAGCATTGCCACGTGACCCTCTTAATCACATCGCTTGTAAAATGACCATAACAATTGAAGGGATAGCCATAGTGATGAAAATATCCGCAGGTGAAAATGGTGAATTGTGATGATGGCACAGTCTCCAAAGGGATAACACTAAAAGGCTTATTATTCCTGCTTTATGGTCAGAATGGAATCAATCTCCTTGATATAATCCAATTCTAAGTTCACGACCCTGCATTGTCCAATCAGCTGTTTCGACTGGTGATCCACTACTCAACTAAACAATACGATTACGTGTTGTTGTATTGTATTGTGCTGTACGTGTATATCAAAATTAAGTTGTGTTGTATGGGAAAAACCGCAAAGTTAGTGAAATTTTATAAAGAGATTTCTCACGTTTTCTAAATCATAGATTTGCTTTACGACTTCAACCTTTTCGTACAGCAGACATTATTTTCATTTAACACGTTTTTCCTTCTCCCACGGACCAACGGGTAATGAGAACTGTTGTTTTTTTGTTTTCTTCGTGTAGAACATTGAATCGTAGACCGCAGGGTTAAACCATTATTTTTATTTTCTGTATATTCTTGACAATGGTGAAATCATTTCATTAAAGATACTCTGCTAAAAGTGAAGTAAATAATGAAGATTTGTTAAATAAATAAATAATAATCTAATGACATAAATAAATGAGTAAAAATCATTCAGAGAAAATGCGAAGCTCTGTTAAAGCATACACGTTTATATCAATTGTCTAACTCTTTTCATTTATAAATTATCATTATATTTGTTACTGATTCGTGTATTTGTGTGGAAGAAGGGAAAAAATACATATCTAGCATTCTATTAATTTATATATTTAAAAGTGGTAATTAAATAAATATAAAGTTTTGTACACGAAAAAAGCGATACAAAAATAATGAAAGTATATATTTTTTCACATGTAACCGACTAAACATTCATCTGTAAGAAAACAATAATATATGAAAATCTGCATAAAAACAATCTGTAAAGAAACTGCAAAACAAGTAATATATGAAAAGTAGCGATAATAAAAAAAATTAAAAATGTAACAACTTCTTAAATGATTTTTTTTTTCATTAATTGGCTAAAAAAATGACCAGTTAAAGTTTAGTCAGTCAGATCTATATAGGAAACACTGTGGGTAGCCAAACTGTACAATTTCTTTGCTGGAAACATTGGTTACTCTATGTAAGATAATGGCATCTTTCAGACAAAAGTCTCTTGGCACCGTTTTTCAAATTTAATTTGTATTTACGTGTCTCAACAATATAGGATTTGCGTTGAAAAGGACTTTCAAATATTTTGAGTTTTAAGTACCACTAAAATTTACTGTTATCAGATGTTACAGTAACAGTTTCCGGTATTGTTCATTGACTCTATTGTAGCGAGAGAAGAGTGAAGGAATTGGGAGAGAGGGAGGTGGAAGGAACAGAATAGAGGAAGAAGGGGAAGTACTGGAAACTTTGCTTTATTACACATGTTGAAGTTCTGTGCCAATATATTTGGAACTGCATTAAAATTGCCATGGCCTACTCTGAAGATATTCGGCTTGTTTGTGTTTTCTAGTAGAGAGCAGGGAAGACTGTATCATAGATTTAGATATCAAATATTAGGTACTTAATCTGACAATACTGTGCTAATAACAGGAAGATTAAAAATATTCTTGTATTTCTGTAATGGACTAACAAATATGTTTTTTTCGTAAAGCTTCCTTTGAGATGAAGATAGTTTTGCTATATTTATTTCTAATCTTATTTTTTTGCAGTCATTTGTGAACATTGGTTGGTATTAGCACTCATTGGGAGCTTTATATAATGAATATATGTAGGTATAAATGGCATGTTTTCAAGTATTTTGTAACATATTCCATATTCTATAACAAATGCATTGTTCTATTGTTGTATCTCTGAGGAAAGAAATGTAATGTGACGGACTTGAAATCATGATTTTTTGTAGTTTATAGGAAATTAAGATTTACTATAGTATATATATATTTTTTTTTCATTCATGTGACTCTTCTGTGATCACAATATATTGTATCTATTGTCGATTTTTTGTATCTTTTGTCACTTCTTGCCATCTTTAACTAAAATATAGTATTTCATAGAGGATAATCAGAAAGCACATACTTAATCCATTTTACTGGGCACAGGTACCATAGTATAACATAGTAAGGGACAACATTTCTACATCACATGGCAGAAGACAACTGCCAAACAATGAACAAACATACATACAAACAAACCATCGCACGACATCCTTCTAGCTACTTGATTGGGCACCTTCTGGCCTGGCACAAGGCACAAGCAAATGCAGTCTGTCAGTCCAGCACAGAGCACAAGCAGGTGCATCCTGTCAACCTGTCTGTCACAAGAGTACAGGCAAGTGTGGTCTACCAGTTGAGGTGCAGGTCACTCTCAGCTTCTTCACATCTTGGTGACTTGCTAAACAACATTGGATGCTTCATTACATACCATTTTATGCTGGAAAACTGTTATACTGTATATAGAAGAGGTTTATATAAATATTGTTGTTGATCTTCAAATACAAGAATATGCACTTTGAAAGTTTTTTTTTATCCATTGCCTGAAAGCATAATATTGATGTAAAGCTTCTTTCCAAGAGTACCATACAGTATATTAATATCTGGTATATTGAACTTGAAAAGCACTCACATGGAATGTTATATAGATATACTGATATGAGAACTACAGTAACTTGGTTCACTGTCTACAGTTCAACATGCCACATACACAGCAGTGTTACATCGAACAGTGACAATACATCACGTAGCCGTTAGTGCTTCCCCTACATCCTGGCAGGAGAGGAGCAGCTGACGGTCCACCGTACTTAAATTTAACCATTATATTACGCAACCAGCAATGATGTGAGGAAGCTGAAGAAGGTCCCAGTGTCCAGGTATTGTTTACAAAGATTATTCAAAGTTGTCCTTGCCCACATTATCCCAAGGAAGCATATATCTCATTTCATGTCAAGCAAAAGCCTATATTTATTTATGTACTATATAACAGACGAGGTACTTTGACGTGTGCTGACTACCCGACCTGAGACCCTCGAGAACGACCATTGGTCCAGTGTTACTACATAGAGAGCATTTATGCCCATCTAATGTTGTTGTTTGTTCTTCTTATTTTTGTTGTTACTCTCATGTTCCACCAGTCAAAGGATGGAACTTGCTGACTCATTCGCTCACATACATCTGTCTATCATTCACCCTGAAGGAGAGCTGCTGGGATGTACCAAGATAAGAGATGAACAGAGAAAGAAATCCACAATATAAATCATAAAACTCCTAACACATTACAAATAAGTATATATATATATATCTATATATATGTATAGAAAATGCACAAATCCCTTAAATTATCAAAATCTATTACAGAATATAAATAAGGGTAAGAAAAAAAGTAAAAGGACTGGAAGCATGTCATGCAGATACCTGTAACATATTTCAGAAAAGCCAATCAATAAAATTGTTAGAAAAAGAGATAAAAAAAGAGATTGAAAGCAGAGATATACATTTTTATAATTCGTTATAAAATCCAACTACTTTATTAAGAATGTGTTAAACTTTCAAGAACCAAATACCTTAAAAACTACAACACAAGATCTCTACTGAAATACACCATAAAGTTATAATAATAATTATTATTACTGCTTTCTTTTTAATTTTTATTCTTTTTTTTTATATGTCTTTATATTAAGTATTTTTTCTCCTCCATAAAATCAAACTATGGAACAAACTGGCTACATAACCTCCACAACAAACAATGTGCAAGATAACTGGCTCTGTAGGCTGACCTAATAACACAGGGACTGGAGCGTGTGTTTACATTTATGGTCGTCATGGTTACACTCGTCGTCACCCTAGGCAAAAAGACCAATCAAATGCGGTCCACTTTCTCGGCTGCCATGTTCCAGAGCCATGGTGTGAGAGCTAATCTCCAAGAGAGTAAAATAGCAATGAATGGCATCTGTACTTGGAGGAGGGATCGTGTGGGACGTAAGCAACTCCAGTCAGCACAACAAAAGGAAAGCAAAACTCAAACTTAAAAAGATCTGGCAAGTTTACGCACATTGGAAGTGGTGTTATCTGTGACTCTCTCTATTATTTTTATGCTTGCAATTTTTACCTTTGTGGTTGTTTTTGTTGTTATGGTTTTGCTCTTAATCAATATCAGTATTTTTGCACAATACCATCTCGCTCTTGCACATCTGGATCCTACGGTATCTTGTAATATCCTCTATTCTCAATGGATAAAGTCACTTTGGACGTTGCTGTCTCATGTTTCATGCTTCGAATATCGTGGCTCTAGACACTGTCAAGGTATCTCATTAATAATGAATGCTTTAAATGGATTCATATTCAGTATTTGTGTAAAATGTCACACATCTACTGGCATCAAGTTGAAAACTGATTATTTACCCTATATGACACATAATTACAAATGTGAATATTAGTAAAGTGATTGGAAACATTTTATGGATGATGGAAGCAGACACCTGTTCATATTATTGCAATGAAAGACAAATTTACTAAGCAGAAAATGAAAATTTCTCTATTGTATGCTGTCTACATAGAAATTCTCTGGCCACAACACCCTGTGGAGAGCGATGAGTGGACGTTATGATGTGGAAATGTAAGCATACAAGTCTTGCATTTCCCTTCATTGCTTTTACTGGATTCTCTATCCATGTTTGGATGGTCTTTCTACTAGTATTATACATCTCAAAGAAAATCTAAGTCATGACAAGATAACCACTTTAATTGATGGTCAATACTGCAGTCCCTCAACTCACTTTCCTCATATAGTATATATGTATATGTATATGTATATATATATATGTATATATATGTATATATGTGATATATATATATATATATATATATATATATATGTATATATATATATATATATATATATATATATATATATATATATATATATATATATATATATATATATATATATTATATATATATATAAAACTCAAAGCAAGTAAGTCATCTCAACACTGCAGGCAGCTTTGTCTAAAAGCCCAATTAGAATTCAGTCTATTTGACAGTCTACCGACTGCCTGTTCCCTTGCCACTTTATTTCTTGTCTAATCGTCAACTCTTATGAATGGCATGCAACTTCTTCCGTTACCTTGCCCTCCATCTCTCTGGCTTTTAGGTCCAGTGTTGACAGAGCCACACCACCTGGACAATCGTGCTCACGGGTGCTGTGTGTGCTGGCCGTCTGGCTCTGCATTAAACCAGTGAGACAGAGGAGGTATCGGGATCCTTAGCTGCAGTTACAGTCCCATTTACTCGTTCTACATCTTGGGGTAAATAAGTCATACGGAGAAGGTCCTGCTCTTTGACAGTGCTGCTGACACTATTTGTTGAGAAAATATACCTTTTTCCAGGGTAACAAGTGATCTCAAATGGTTGTTTTGTGGTAATACCAGACTGTGTCACAAGGGGGAGAGGTGTAGGCGCAGATGGCGGTAGAAAACGCTGTATCTCTGTCTTATGGTTCAGTGAAGGATCAGGGGAGATGAAAAGTTAAAAACAGACAACTAAAATTCCCTTATACACTGGCAAGAGCAAATTACATTCTGGAAAGGTTGCTGTCCCTCTTATAATCACAAGGCAAATCCTCTTCTTATGAGACATGATACAGCTCAAGATAACAGCACTGAAGTAAGTATTTTCATAAACATGTTTTTTTTTTCTTTCTTAAATATTAAATACTCTATACATTTGTAAATGGTGGAGCTATATATATATGTGTATATATCAATATTATATTATGTGTATGTGTGTGTATACTGACCTGCAATAGTGTTTTCACATGAAAGATTAACTGTATGACTGATGGTAACTAAAGCTAAGTCTCCTGTTCTCATGGTAAAAAATCATGGCATCCTGCAGTGTACTAAATGGATCACAAACGTTCCTGCTGACTGACTTAGTCTTCTCTTCCAAGTATCAACACATCCTTACAAAGTCTAGGTCACAGAATATAAAAAACAAATTATTAGGGGATCTTGGTTGGAGATTATCGCAGGTCACTGGAGTCCTCGTCGTCAATCATGTTCTGAATCTCCTCTTCCCATTTTTCGTTGTCCTTTCCTCCACCGCCAACCACTTCGTACTCGCCCAGCTCCGCCCCTAGTTCATCCCGGAGTTCCTTCTCCCAGTCCTCCTCTGGCACAACAACAAACAACGTCAACAAACATGGACTGGTCTATCCACACGTTTGGCTCACAGATGAGAATGATGCAAACAAACTCTCATCAAGATGCAAATGTTCTACATACTCACACTTAGTTTATGGACTGGATATCTTAGAGATCTTAAGTTACATTATTTAAATGATGGATATTCAAAGATCTGCTTCTTTGGATAAAACCATTCATAATCATCAATTTTACCTTAACTGTCTTAGAGTAAATCTTACATTAAAACTGATGATAACTGATTAAAATTACTTTTACTTGGTACCTAAATGTAAAAATAACTGACAAACATTTAGTGTACTTTACAGTCTTTTCAACAAAAGACAAATTTTTTTCTTCATCTCATGCATAGTGAGCCAAAAGTGTAGAGGATTCTGTGCGTCCAGACAAAAGCTTGTGTGACTTTTGGCGAATGGTCAGAATGGAACATTCCACCAAGGCAGGTGAAATTTTCATGTTCATAATGAAACAACACTAAATTGAATCTTTAATTCTATATAATCTCTAAAAGAAAACTTTCTTTTTTTCTTTCTTTCATTTTTACTTTTTTTTTACCATTTGAACATGAAAAGAATGGCTTCACCAGAACCTCGGAATAAGTTCCATCCTGAACCATTGGCCCTAAAGTAAGAGAGCTGTGCAGGGTGAGAGATGAGAGACAATTGGCAAGACCATATGAAAAAACCATCCTTAACATAAATCCTTTACTCATTGAAGCATTTGGTGAAAATAAAACTGCCAGTGACCATTAGATTAAAAAAAAAAAGAAAAAAAAAAAGGAGGGTGGAATCCAAAAAGGTCTTTTCAATGTTAAAGATAAAAAAAAAAAAAAAAAAGATAGAAAAAGAAAGAAAAAAAAAGGATAAAAAAAGGAACTGTCGAAGATTCCTTTGTGTTGACCTCATGCACTCATCAGGATTTCTAGTCTTCCCCTTAGACTAGTCTGTAAGAATTAATTCAAAGAAAAAAAAAAGGGAAAAAAAAAGGGAGGGGGGGCGAGGAGAGAAATGGATTGGAGAAAGACGTATTGATACATGAGATTACTTGACACACAAAACAGTATGGTTTTGACACACTACTCTGACACATTTACTTTTTGCTCTTGTCGTGTCACATTCTGTACCTTGTTAGGTGACATGAAATTAGAGGACATAAGGCACAGTTTTATAGAGACAGTAATAACCTACTTTCTATGACTATCAACTAATGTGACATGGTACATTTATTCTGAATAATAACCAGTACA
>BOPN01000041.1:720421-725421 GCA_017312705.2 Penaeus japonicus
ATTACTTCTCTCTTTATTGAATGTGAGATGGTGGGTACAAAGGAATGATAGTATTAAATTACTATACAAAATGCATTGCAACATTTTCATCCCTGTCAGTAAATTCCTTCAACCCACTGACTGCGGTTTTAATGAAATATTTATGCAGTAGGATGGCTGGTGTACATTATCTGGCATGGTGCCATCCACGTCAACGACCAACTCTGCCTTTGCAGCAAATCATGCCAACCGCTGCTAGTGGGTTAATAAGACTGCAGCACACATTTCAAAGGACTATTACAATGTGTCTCCCTTCCAATCAATACAATGTTCTAGAACTTTGCTTCTTATGGAACTTTTGGAATGGTATTAACCCACTCACGCCGGATGACGTGCTGACACGTTTCGTGGTTTTCGCGTCCGACGCCGCCGACGAGATATCTGGCCAAGGCCGGCGCTCGGGGTGAGCGAGCGGGCAGCCCAGGCTCGCGGCCCGTGCGCCCGAGAATCTCGAAGCGTTCGGATGATGCGTTCGAAAACCTCGGTATAGCGACCGTGCAAAGCCGGAATGGCCCCGGCGAGAATGGGTTAAATCAAAAAGAGGATCAACAAATTTATCTGATTGGCATCATGGAAAATCTATAATTAACCTCTCTGCAATGCGCATTTTTCAAAGGTCATACGCTTTGGTGCTGCTTTTTTTTCTTTTGTTGAAATTAAGTTCTTCATACTTGCAGTTGTATAACTAGGGCATCATACCAAATGCTAATTAGTGTCACTTCTCTAAGATATCATATATAGACTCACATATCAGACCATAAGTCTAGATAGTAACAGAAACCTCATCTGAAGATGCCCAAACCAGGCTGAACATCTTAGAATGTGACCCAATTGCTTATTGGTATCAATCTCTTTTGCAACATACCTAGTTAAACTTTCTTTAAAACTAAATTTTAGGACCATTTTCTATCATTACATTCCCATTCCCATTTCACAATGATAAAATAAAAATGAAATCAACCAATTGTGTATCAATATTTCTAGTCACTCTCGTGTCTGTACAAAGATGAAAAATCAACAATACACACACACACACACACACACACACACACATATATATATATATATATATATATATATATATATATATATATATATATATATATACAAAAATATATTTTTCTGGCTCATTTATTACTCTTTCCCTTCAGCAACCTCTCTCGACTCACCAGAGGGTTTGGTAAGGTTGGAGATCCCTCGCTTGACCTCCTCCAGATCCTTGGAAGATGGCTGGAAGGAGTCTGAGACAAACTCGCTCTCTCCTCCGTGACTAGGGCTATCGGGATGGTCTACGTCATCATCCTTACCCTTTGAACCTGAGGGAAAGTTTGTGAGTGAGTGTTTTAATGGGAGGAACAAAGTAATAATAATAATTCAAAAAAGCAAGAGAGAGAAAGAGAGAGAGTGAGAGAGAGAGTGGGGGGAGAGGGAGGGAGGGAGAGAGAGAGAGAGAGAGAGAGAGAGAGAGAGAGAGAGAGAGAGAGAGAGGGGGAGAGGGAGAGAAAGAGAGAGGGAGAAAAAAAAAAGAGTATAGTTTGCATGTAGATATTGCTTTTAGACCCCAATTATGGGACAATACAAATAATCTTTAAATAAATAACTTTCTAAATCAAAGACAAGTACATGATAAATATATCTTCACACACATGAATTTATGCTGGACTCCAATAACAATTCTGTGATTTCTTTAGTTAAAGTACAAAATAAAGTCAACTTTTTGAAATCTTCTATCTTGCCCAAGTATCATATATCTTTGAGTTGCTATTCTTCTTCTGAATATATAATTTATATGTACACCAGTGTGTAGAAATATCAAGAAGAATCTGGCAAGTCCAATCTAAAGTTTTATTTGCAACTTGTATTTCAAAACCTAAAATCTCAAGTGAATATTTCTTAGCCTTTACTCTGTCCAAGTTTAAGAAAATATAGTCTCGAGAGAAACAGAAAGCCGAGAGCACCTGCATTAGAAAAATAATATTCTGTTCTTTCATTCAAATCTTACATCTTGCACTATTATAATATTGGGGTTTAAATAAAGACGGTGAAATATGCTGACATGATTTTGCAACATGGTTATCATTTTTATAGATAAAATATAGTATATATTACTGTATTTTTGCTAAAATTGTACTCAAGACAGATACTTATAGGAACTCTTTTTGGAAATTCATCTTGCTTTTGGGGGCTATCACACAAGGACAAACTTTCACATACTACCATCAATCTACAAGTCTATCATATATTATCTTCAAATTTGTACCAATTTAATTTGCTTTATTTGAACCGTTCTGTCTACGTTCCCTACCCCTCTCTCCATCGGCTGTAGTCTTGCTGGCTGCATCAACGCCTTCCCTCTCCAGTGTAGAGAGCTCTGTACTCTGCCTGATGAGACCCACACGGTAGAAGTAGTTCCTCCAGAATGTCTCCTCGTTGATGCTAGGAAAAGAAAGGGAAAAAGTAAGATATTCTGGACTCATAACTTGGACCCTATCTTGGCACAATGATCCATGAGCAAGGCATTGGATGTGGAGTAATATTTGTAACTATAGTGGTCTGAATTTATAAAGTATATGAGGGAATGATGGTTGAAAACGTGTATTGGTTGGTATGTGAGATATTATGTATACCTAAGTAGATAGGAATTCTATATGATTCAATAAAGGGTGTATTATACTTATCCAACTGTTACATCTATCATCTTTCATGTAAAGTCAAATAAGCCCCAAAGAGGGGTTTCAGCATGATATTTTACAGTACACAGATACATTTATATATCTCAAAACTCTATTTTCATATGTTCCTTAAAATAAGTAGTTTAATACAAATTTCCTTCATGGTTGACTCCTCATCTATGTGTATCATATTATGAGTTTTGTGTTCTAATACATTGTGAAACCTTCGTGATGTCAACACTTTTGAAGCTAAATTTGGGTCAAAAGCTACAAAGTCACTTGAGCAATTGATTTTGCCACAGCAGAACTCTAAGAAACTTCAATACTTCTCAGGGCTACAAACACTTACGTCTTGGGCACCAACTCGAAGCGCATCTTCTCCAGGTTGGGGTCGGCAGCAAGAGTAGCCTGGGCAACAGGCAGGAAGGCCTCCAGCTCAAACTCAAAGCTCACCCCAGTGGGAGGGCTTCGCACAAAGTTACGACGGTCCTGGAACATAAGGGTTACTATTTGTATTACCTCTAAATCATGAAACAACTTTTGCTAAAATCAACATAAAATACCTGCTTTTCTTTGTGAAAAGTCAACTGGATATAAAAATAGAAAAAGTATATATATATATTCAGTAAAATAAATACAAATTGTACATGAAACAAGATTTGAAATGCTAAAGGTCAGACTCTTCAACTTCTCTTAAACTGCTCTGACTCCTCCCACCCATCTCTATTTTGGAAGCCTCTCCTTCCCTGGTATCCAATTAGGCTTCTGGCTCTCTCCCACGCTACAACCTCTGCATCTACCTCATTATATTAGTATTTCTTCCCTCCCTTTCCTTTCTTCGTCTCTGCCTCCTCCATTTTCTTTTCTCTGGTCTACCTCCTTCCATGCTCCCAACACCCCTAGGCACGCAGGAGTCGAAAGTCAATAGGAAACGGCGAGTGCCACAAGCAGAGGAGGGCTTTGTACATATGTCCTGACTCCCACTCTCCCTCTTTCTCACCTTGGTTAGGAAGCAGAAAGTCATTGCCGGTCTTACCAAGTTCAGGTTTATTTAATGGCTGTTGCTATAACCAATATCATATTTCAACGCCAACTTTGCATATCATAGCCTTTCCCTTCCCTCTTATTACGCATACCAAAGTTTGGCTATAAAACTACACCCCTTTCTAGTCATCATTATGGCATTATGTCCAGCATGGCCAGATTATGGACATATTTTAACATCGTTTCAAGAGCTTTACGTTTTACAGCATCATCATAACCCTTAATTTATTGTATAGTTGAGACATACACCTGCAACAACTATTCCTACATATCTTACATGCTGACTTTAAGGTCCTCTCTCTTTCCTGTTAAAAGCTGTACTCTTTTAAAATGAAGATATTTGTTACTTCAACCCCTCTGTAAGTGAGAGAGAGAGTGTCAGGGAGAGGAGAGAGAGAGAGAGAGAGAGAGAGAGAGAGAGAGAGAGAGAGAGAGAGAGAGAGAGAGAGAGAGAGAGAGAGAGAGAGAGAGAGAGAGAGAGAGAGAGAGAGAGAGAGGGGGAGAGAGGGAGAGAGGGGGGGAGAGAGAGAGAGAGAGAGAGAGAGAGAGAGAGAGAGAGAGAGAGAGAGAGAGAGAGAGAGAGAGAGAGAGAGAGAGAGAGAGAGAGAGAGAGAGAGAGAGAGAGAGAGAGAGAGAGAGAGAGAGAGAGAGAGAGAGAGAGAGAGAGAGAGAGAGAGAGAGAGAGAGAGAGAGAGAGAGAGAGAGGAGAGAGAGAGAGGAGAGAGAGAGAGGAGAGAGAGAGAGAGAGAGAGAGAGAGAGAGAGAGAGAGAGAGGAGAGAGAGAGAGAGAGAGAGAGAGAGAGAGAGGAGAGAGAGAGAGAGAGAGAGAGAGAGAGAGAGAGAGAGAGAGAGAGAGAGAGGAGAGAGAGAGACAGAGAGATAGATAGATAGATAGGGAGAGAGAGAGAGAGTGGTCCTATATTTAACAACCTAGCTAACTGCACAGGCATTGGCAACCTTTAAAACATGTGGTATGTGATCATAGTGAAACATGGGTAACCGATACCGTAGAGTGTAAGCACAAAACCCTTTCGGCTTTAGCCATCCGGAAGGGCGGAATGGTAAAGCAGAGAAAAGAGAGAAAAAACTGAGTAAGGAAGGCAGGGTGGGGGAGGACAAGGAACCGGGGATGGAAGGCAAGGTAAGGGAGGGCAGGGAGGTGGGGAGGGACTGGGAGAAGGGCCCTGACAGGGTGTACACGATAATACTCGAGACCAGCAGCACTTTAGATGGAAGTTGAAGCTC
>BOPN01000041.1:730421-732921 GCA_017312705.2 Penaeus japonicus
CGCCGCACACACGCTGTAAACACTTCACGAGTCTCGAGTTGCCTCTCGATCTGCTCCTATCCCATTTTCTTTTTCTCTCGGCTCTTCGCACTCGTGAGCGATGCTGCTGTTGCTATTATACGCACATGCCCATACACACACACACACACACACACACACACACACACACACACACACACACACACACACGCACACATATACGCATAGACAACTCACTCACACATACTCGACTCCCCCCAAAAGAAAAAAAGATAAAAAAATAATAGTATGACAATCCAAAGAAAGAAGACAAGACAAAAGAAAACGAAGAAGGAAAACGAAAAAACGAAAAAGGGAAACGAAGAAAAACGCAGAAAGAACCCCCCCCCCCAAAAAAAAAAAAAAAAAAAAAAAAAAAAAAACGAAGCAAGAGGAAGCCAACCTCCTCTCGTGCAATCGGATGCAATGCAATGACTTTTTTCCTCGCACCGAATCCGCGCCCCGAATAAACGCCATTAACTGGTAGACCTACAGCTCGGAAAGCGGAGGGTGCGTGTTTCAGATGCCTCGCGCCGATCCTCTTATTCACAATGCGACGGAGATGAAAAAAAGGTGGAGGTGGAGGGGAGGGGATAGGAGGGGAAGGAGGGGGGGAAGGAGGGAGGGAAGGAGGTAGGAGGAGGGAGGGGAGGGAAGGAGGAAGGAGGAGGGAAGGAGGTAGGAGGAGGGAGGGGAGGGAAGGAGGAAGGAGGAGGGAAGGAGGTAGGAAGGACGAGGGAAGCAGGCAGGGAGGAGGAGGAGGGAAGGGAGGAATGGGAAGGAGGGAGAGGATGAGGGAGAGGGAGAGGGAAAGGAAGAGGGGGGAGGAGGGGTATAATAGCATTTGTTAGTGTATTGATCACATGCTTCTTTCCATGACGTGCAACATTCACGACAGCATTGTTGACTTTGCGTTTCCTGCATGCAAGGACACATACTCTCACCCTTACACACTCACACTTTTTTACATACATGCATGCATACAACCTCTCTACCCTACATACATACAAAGCAAACATATGTGCAACCTTATTTCCAACCCCTCCCCAACACACACACTTTAAATTGACCAAGCAATGCTGCAAGGGCTCATGTGCAATAAGGAATTAAAATGAAAAAAATAAATACACTTCCCAAAGCCGGGTTCACTGTATAAAGAATTCGGTTGAAAACGCCCTGTTGGCAAGTGGGTCTCCTTTGTGCACGACACCAGACGGGGCTCTGCAAGTTGCATAAAACCCAGGCGAGTGCCGGAAGTGCGTCGGCCTCCCCCGGGGGTTTCACACACCCGGGGGAGGCTGCTCGGCCCGAGGCGGTGAGGGAACAGCTGGGCTCGCACTTTCGCGGGAGGAAAGAGGAATGGGGGGGGGGGGATGAATAATATACATCCAGGAAACGGGAAAAATCATAGGGAGAAGGGGGGAGGGATAGGGAGAAGGGGGAGAGGGATAGGGAGGGAGGAAGGGAGAGAAAGAGAGAGACAGAGGGAGGGAAAGACATAGAGAGAGAGAGAGAGAGAGAGAGAGAGAGAGAGAGAGAGAGAGAGAGAGAGAGAGAGAGAGAGAGAGAGAGAGAGAGAGAGAGAGAGAAACAAGAAAACAAGAAGATGACATAAGTGCTATAATATCCCATGATGACGAATGAAAGCCCTGATCTCTTCCCCTCGCGTGCAAATGACCCGACCCAGACGTGGCAGCCGTGACCTGGACGAGTTAGAAGGGAGGGAGGGAGTGAGGGAGGGAAGGAAGAAGGAAGGGAAGAAGGGAGGGAAGAAAGGAGGGAAGAACGGAGGTAAGGAGGGAGGGAAGAAGGGAGGGAGGGAGAGGTACCAAGACGTGTGAGCAGCGGCGTCGAGGCGGCAAAAGGACTCCGACGCTCATCGTCGGCGAGACCCGAGGCGGCTGAATGGTCGCAAATTATCTGGTCTCGACTCAAGCCTCTTGACCCTTCCAGGCCTCTTCAATAATAATTTTGCTTGATCTTCATTCTCTTCTTCTTGTTCTTCATCTATCATCATCATTCTTTCTTCTTCATCTTCTTCTGCCTTCTCCATTTCCTCTGCTTCCACTCCTCTCTCTCTCTCTCTCTCTCTCTCTCTCTCTCTCTCTCTCTCTCTCTCTCTCTCTCTCTCTCTCTCTCTCTCTCTCTCTCTCTCTCTCTCTCTCTCTCTCTCTCTCTCTCTCTCTCTCTCTCTCTCTCTCTCTCTCTCTCTCTCTCTCTCTCTCTCTCTCTCTCTCCTTCTTAGCCTATTTCTCTTTTCCTCCTCCTACCCTCGCTTCCCTTCCTCCTCCTCCTCCTCGATTCCTCGGGCACTTTCCCCTTCCGACCTAGTTCTCCCTTGCCTCCTCTTCTTCTTCCTCCTCTTCCTCCTCCTTCTCCTCCTCCTAAGGTCACTCTCGTCCCTCGTCCAGCCTGCCCCTTTCCCCCTTTTTCCCCTCGCTAAAAAAAATGAATGGAAAGTGAAACGCGAAGCACTTACTCC
>BOPN01000041.1:740421-760421 GCA_017312705.2 Penaeus japonicus
TGGTGATTCTTCAATATATAACGAACAAGTCACTCAATCTTTCCCCATTTTGAATATGGTATATTTCTGGTTGTCTATTTTATGGCAGAGGCTACGGCACAGACAGCGGAGGAACTCTGTGCGGAGTAATGAATTTAAGACACAATTAGTGTAATGAAATCGGTTTATATAATCATAAAAAAAAGTTCAGCGCACGCCAATAATGCCAATTAGCGGTCGGCAGTCGTTTACGAGAGTTAATTTGGTTAATTACATAAAATCACTCGATGGCGATATATCAATAGCAAAAGAATAATTCCAAAAGTAATATAACAAATTATTAATATTACTACAATACATCACATTTACTTTTTGACAAATAAGCGGAGACTCGGTAGAGAAATATCACGTTATAGACGGATAAATATCACTTTACTCAGAAGCTCCCTTGAAACATGATGCTGAGTCCATAGTTTAACTCAGACGTGACACCCCGCGACACACATCGGCTCTACGCTAGTTCCAAGAATCGTGGTGTTGCAGAGAAAGGTCGTCCGGGAATCAGCATGGCGAGAACATCAACCGGGATCTGACGTAGTCCTGTGGTGCAATATCCCGAGGAGGATTGCAAGGGGGCACACTTGCCGTGGTGAAACGAAACGTTTTCATGGTAGGTGGCGGGAATCTTGTCCAGCTAATGAGGCGGGAGTGCCCCATGCACGGACGGAACTGGGAGACAGAGAGTTTGGCACCCGGGGATGATAGGTTTAGAATCAAACGCACCAAGGAGAAGGAAGTTCTTCCTGTAATAAAGTCTACCCGCGGGAGATAAGTGAGGGTGATCTCTGCCTGAGCTTCGCAACGTTGCCTGGGACGAATCAACTCGATCGAGAATGCCACCGCTTCTTGCTGACGTCGAGAAAGACCAGCCACGTTGACGGGCGTCTTCAATAAGAAAAAGAAAAAAAAAAAAAAAAAAAAAAAAAGGGTTCGTCAGCTAAAAGGACAAACTTTCTGTCCAATCTCGCTCCCTTCTACTCTCGGTATTTTCATTCGATCTGTCCTTCTCTCTCACTCAAAATATCTGCCTGACTCCAGGCCTTTCGCTCTCTGTCTCGTGTCTATGTCTGTGCGCTTGCTCGTCTTTTTCCTTGTCATCCGGAGGTGGATTGCACAGGACTCGCTCCAACGACCCGAAGGACAAAGAGAAGATACACGGAGGAATGGATCAGGCGAAAGGAAGAGGGAAAATGTTAAAGAAAATGACACTTGACAACACAACTTTTGATGTTCTTTCCCGACGACGCTCGTCACACTTTGCCCGTCCCCCCCCACATTCTCCCTCCCTCCCTCCCTTTCCAATTCGACGAATTAGAAACGGGGACGAGGATATCACTTCCGCGGGCCTATTACGATCGTTCTGGCTGGCGAAAATGGACGTTATGATAACCAGCCGGAGAGATGGATATTGGCTACCATCGCCATTGCTTCTGGTGGATATTAACGGCCGTTATGAGTGGTCGAGACGGACCTTCAAAACCGGCGCTGATTGGCTGGCTCTCGCTTGGGTGCTAAAGTCTTTTTTATACGACTTTAGGATATTTCACTCATCTATCAATTGATTAATCTATTCTTCCGGAGTCATAAAAAGAGGGTGACACATAGAGGGACTACACGGATGCCATGTCATGCACCTGCGTGACACCTGACACCTAGCCGTGAGAAGCGACGGCAATGCACAGGCATGCGCGGGGACAGGAAGGGAGACGGTCAGGCACGTTTTGGCGTAGACAGAGAGGAAGTTGCCGCATAATGACATGTTTGGATGCGGTAGTCATGGCAACTCGTGCAAGTTCATCACCCGAGAGGCGGCTTCCATCACATTCCCGTAACGAAGGTGATGATGAGCGCGGGAGGGGGGTTGGGAGGGGGGTTGGGAGGTGGGTAAGGAAGGGGGGTAGGGAAGGTGGGATCCAGGCAACTCTATCCGGTGTTTAAAAAATAGTTATATCATTTTTATTTTCGCGAAAATAATTACAATCATTATCATCACGTCACTGCCTTTCCCGGGGCCAAAAAAATAAGCTAGCAACAAATATTCCTCCCTTGATTATCTTTTCAGGTGGGAGATAGTTGGGGTAGGGGGGGTGAGTGGGGGAGGGAGGGGGTGAGGGTTGAGATATTGGTGGATTAACTTCATCACTTGGGATCATCCTAGATCGACCGAGCAGAGAACCCGAACTTTTCTTGTTCCTTACCGAAGACTTATTAAACTATAACTTCATACCTTTGGTACACACACACATATCCACCGAGACAAAGCACAGACACACACACACACACACACACATACATCTATCTATTTACCTCTGTATACCTACATCAAAATAACTGATCCCCCTTCTCATCAACTCCTTAGTTCCCTCCCCCTCCAGACCTCTCCTCTTCGACAAGGATGTTCAATCCCCTTTCCCCTCCGTCGGCGAACCAGCAACAACTGATACACCGACTCGGCGTCATTCCACTCGCACTCGACCCCAACTGACCCCATTTGATGCTTGTCAAAGCAGTGTCCCTCAGACTCCTTCGGACTTGAACACGAGCGGGTACTCACGGTGGAGAGAGCCAGGATCTCCTCCTTGAGGCCTTCCTCGTCGGGGTAGCCCACCCATGGGGGCAGAGCCTCGCCGCCCTTGCCGCCCTTAGCCTTGATGAATGCCTCCTGCTCCTTGTTGAACTCGCTCAGCAACGTCTGCAACAGAAACAAAAGAAGATTAGGTTATATTCCACTTGATTCGAGAAGATACAGTAAGCAGCATATCAATAAACATGTATAGACCATCACCTCGATCCCTGAAACGCGATACTTCGATGAATCTCTAAATAGCATTGAATAACATATTATGGTTGCATAGGGGAGCAACAACAAAAGATAAGCGCTGTTACCGTGCAGCATTAATGCTCCTCCCCCCATCTCACCCATGCACAATAACACCATTGCAACACCGTTCAGTCTCCCTCCACAAGATCTCGAGCAAAACCCGCTACAAGTCCCGTCCTTTAAAGGCACTAGGCCTAACAACCGAGACAAAATAAAAGATGAGAAAAAAGCAAACAAACAAACAAATGTTCCCCTTTGTTTGCCCATCTGTTTACTTCTCCTTCTTCAAAAAAGGGGATAGGCCTTGAAAAATGTTCTCTTTAATGAAGTCTGGCCGGGACACAGAATCGATATGGCCATTAACATCCGCTGTGTCCGGGGGAAAAAAATAATGAGGCCCTTTCGACTTGCCGGTTAGAAGATGGCGCTCTCCGAGTGTTAATAAAAAGGGGGGAAAAGTTATGGAGATACCGACTAGAGAAGGGGTCGAAGTAGAGAAATTAATTAAAAAGCAAGGAAACGCGAGGAAAGTAGGAGCAAGTCCGCAAGACACATGCCACGCGAACATGGATTAGATGATGGGTTTGTAGTGACTACATATGGCTAATCCAGCCGGTGCACAACAAGCAGCCAAGCAAGCCGTCATGCAGGCAAACGACCCATGCAGGGAACCTGAATAGGAATCCCTGAGTGGAGGAGCGCGCGGGCCCAAAGAACGGCGGGAGAGAAGTCGGCTCAAACAAATCAATCCGGGTGACGTCATGTAAATAGAAGAACGAAAGAGAGAGAGAGACAGAGAGAGAGAGAGAAAAAATCCCATCGTCAACACAAGTTTTAAGATCTATAATATTAAAGAAAAAGAATAACAACAACAACAACAATATTAATAATAATACGAAAAAAACAACAACAACAAAAGGCGAAACGCACGAAAGGAAATTATTGCAGAGCAACACTCGGACTGCTAATAAATCACTCCCGCTATTTTCCCCTCTCTCTCATTTTCTCAGCTGCTCAATCTTAACATGAACAACATCATCTCCACCACCGAAGCTCTGCTTTAAAAAAAGTGATTAAAAGCAAAAATACCAAAAAGAGAGAGAAAGCGAGAGAAAGAGAGAGAGGAGGGAGAGGGAGAGGGAGAGGGAGAGGGAGAGGGAGAGGGAGAGGGAGAGGGAGAGGGAGAGAGAGGGGGAGGGGGATATATATATAGAGAGAGATAGATATATAAATAGATAGATAAATTTTATCTTTTGAAGCCCCGAGCGTATTTGAGCCTCTCTGTGCTAATACATTCTTTACGCTCTTCACTCCTCTCCTTCCATTCCACCGTGGGCGTTCCCGCAGGGAGGGGGCTCAGTAAGGTTAAAGATCATCATTACAATTCTCTCTTTCTCTCTTTCCCTCTCTCTTATAAGTACTGGTATACACGCAATTGACCTTGCATACGTGTCCACTACCAAGAAGAATGGATGAGGAAATAAAAGAGAGAGAAAGAGGGAAGAGATGGAGAGAGAAACAGATAGATGGAGAAAGAGCGATAGAGAGGATGTGGGAGGGAGGAAAGAGGAGTGAGAGAGAGAGAGGGGGGGAGTGAGAATGAGGTGGGAGGGGGAGAGGAAGAGAGGGAAAAAGAGATAGGGAGGAAGGGAGGGAGGTAGATGGAGAGAAAGAGAGAGAGAGAGAGAGAGAGAGAGAGAGAGAGAGAGAGAGAGAGAGAGAGAGAGAGAGAGAGAGAGAGAGAGAGAGAGAGAGAGAGAGAGAGAGAGAGAGAGAGAGAGAGAGAGAGAGAGAGAGAGAGAGAGAGAGAGAGAGAGAGAGAGAGAAGAGAGAGAGAGAAGAGAGAGACAAAGGAGCCTCAGCTTCGTTACTCGCCCCACCTGTCACAGCCGGTCTGACCTGCACAATACATTCCTTGCCTCCTGACCTTAGTGGCGTCCGTCTGGTCTCCCAGATCACGTCCTCGACATAATTAACCGAATTGCATCCACGTGGGAAGGCCTCCCTCGTGTTCCTAATCTCTCTAAATGTAATGGGAGGGGGGGGGGGGTGTCCAGAGTTCCGACTCACGAAAACAAAAACAAACAAAACGAAAGAACGACAACAAAATTAAGAGGAGGAATATCCCCTTGACTTGACGTAATGAGAAGCCAGGATTAGGGTACTCTCTCCCCCACCGCTTAAACCAGGTCACCTTTAAAACCTGGACCGGGAGGGATGAGAGCCAAGGAGTGAGGGCTGAGGGAGGGGAAGGAAGGGAAAGGGAGGAGTAAGGGAGTGAAAGGGAAAGGGAAGAGGAGGGGAGGGGAGAGAAGGAGGGATGGAGGGATAGGGAAGGTTAGGGAAGGGAAAGGGAGGAGTGGGAAGGGAAGAGGAGTTGGGAAGAAAAGAGAAGGAGGGATGAGAAGGGAAGAAGAGCACAGGGCAGATGAGGGCTGTGAGAGGAGGACAGACGACTAAGGGAGGGAAGAAGAGAGAAGAGCAAAGGAGGGGAGATCAGGGGAGAGAGTTAAAGAGAGGCGGAGGCGGAGGCGGAGGAGGAGGAAGAAGAGGAGGAAAGTACCCGAGTAGGGCAAGAGGAAAGACACCGGAGGGCACGGCGAGGAGGAAGCGCAGTGAGAGGGAAGGCCAAGTGAGTGGAGAAGGAGACAAGAATGAGGTCGCATCGACAAGAGGTGAAGTGAGTGAGTCTATATATATATATATATATATATATATATATATATATATATATATATATATATATATATATATGTATGTATATATATATATGTATATATGTATATATGTATATATATATATATATATATATATATATATACATATATATATATATATATATATATATATATATATATATATATATATATATATATATATATATACATATATATATATACACACACACACACACACCCACACACACACACACACACACACACACACATATATATATACATATATATATATATATATATATATATATATATATATATGTATATATATATATATATATATATATATATATATATATATATATATATATATGACAGATAGAATGATAAATAGATAGATGGATATATAGATTGATATATGAATGTGAAAATTAATATTATATATATATATATATATATATATATATATATATATATATATGTATGTATTTATGCGTGTGTGTATGTATGCGTGTGTGTATGTGTGCGTGTGTGTATGTGTGAGTGTGAGTGTGAGTGTGAGTGTGAGTGTGAGTGTGAGTGTGTGTGTGTGTGAGAGAGAGAGAGAGAGAGAGAGAGAGAGAGAGAGAGAGAGAGAGAGAGAGAGAGAGAGAGAGAGAGATTAAAAGCAAGCAAGAAAATTAGGAAAATGGTCAAGTTGAAGACCCCCCACTCCACCCCTACCTCCAGCCTCACCCCTACTCTATGCGCCTCGACCTGAACCTCCTTATTACGAGCAGGTAATTAAACCGGGTAATCCTTCGCCACGCTATCACAACATCAAGGCGGCGGGAAGAAGCAACATTTGCCCTTACGTCCTCTTACACAAGGGCCTCTTTCCGACGGGTGACCTCGAACGGACTAAACAAAACACGCGACGCGAGACCATCCCCCCCCTACAACCCCCCACAACCCTCACCCGGACTATTTCCCAAATTCGTTTCTTCTTCCTTCCTCCCGTGGGTCTGATCAGCCTAGCCTTCCTCCTCCTCCGACCCTCCTGGCTGCCCCAACTAACTCCCCCCACCCCCACCCCCACCCCCACCCCCACCCCACCATCACCGTCTGGCCAGTCCCGCCGGCCATTCATTAATGCATTCTTTCGAAGGCTGCTTGACCTTTTGCTCGACGTCTCGGAATCACGGGATGTCGCCCAGCCAGTCACTTAACGAGCTGCTGTCCATCTCGGGGGAGAGGGGGGAGGGAGGGGTGAGGAGAGGAGTTGGAGGAGGAGATGGAGGAGGAGGAGGAGGAGGAGCAGGAGGAGGAGGAGGAGGAAGAGCAGGAGGAGGAGGAAGAGCAGGAGGAGGAGGAGGAGGAGGAGGAGTTGGGGGAGGAGATGGTAGAGGAGGAGGAGGAGGAGGAGGAGGAGGAGCAGGAGGAGGAGGAGTTGTTGGAGGAGGACGAGGAGGATTTGGGGGAGGAGGAGGAGCAGGAACCTTTGTTGTCACGACCCGAGGATCCCCTCCCCTCAACCCAACCCCCCTAAAAAAAAACATTGCAACCCCTCGTTCTTCGCATAGCATTTGTCAAACTAATGGTTTCAGTGTCAACGCGGGGAGGGCCTCGGATCAGCGCCTCGAACAAGGGGTGTAGATTTACGAAGTTAAACTGTCATGCAATGATAAACTACCCACGCATGACAAAGCACCCGCCGAAAGCCCTCGCTAGCAAGCCACGGCAGATGTCCCGGCGCCGTTTCTTATTTGCAAAGTCTCTGTTCGGTCATTATGCAAACGCACTCTCATTATATTTCCTTCTGCAACGTAGTGTGTAATATATTATCAAGGCAAGAACACACACTAAGAAAACGGAGTACGATATTATACTTCTGGTTATATATTTACTTAATAAACTAAAATCGGGAACGATTAAATAACGAATTAGGGACATATTGGTCTAGTGCCATAAGCGAAGAAAGGACCTTTTTGAATTAAGCTCAAAATTAAAAATATATGTCGCAGTAATTACGTGCGGTCAATCTTAAAAGCGGATATCTACAAAGGCTTATACCGTAATACACACACACACACACACACACAGTGTGTGTGTGTGTGTGTGTGTGTGTGTGTGTGTGTGTGTGTGTGTGTGTGTGTGTGTGTGTGTGTGTGTGACGTCTAAATGTTAATATCTGGTAGGACAGCGAGCGTAAATCTACGGACTCGACATCCACATTTCACTACACTAACTACCACAGTAATGATTTACTCTTTCAATGAATGAGAAGAATGATGTTTGCATCCGGGTTCCTCCGTCGCTTGATTAACCCTAACCGTGCTATTTACTCTATTTGTCTAATGCCAGCCGTGTCGACCCTGCGTGTTTCTCCGCACTCAACTCGTATATGATCTTTTTATACTTTCGCGAGTCACGGCAGAAATGCCATGAATATCCACCATTACTATGCATGAACTTCATAGTGATTCACGTCATTTACATATTATTCCTGATGTATATAATTGCGGTTCATATATATCTTTGTTCCGTGTCAGGGCATGTGTTTGCGTTTATCTATTTATCTACTTATTTATTTATAATGATTATTATTCTTTATTATTATCATAATTTCATTTACCTTCTATTTTTCTTTATTTGCATGTGTGTGTGTGTGAATATGCTAGCGTTTGTGCGTTTCTGTTTGCGTTGACAGAAACAAAAATATGTGAAAAGCAACCAGACGCCTTTCCTATTTTAATCCAAGGGAGACTAAATGTCCATCATATGAGTATGCGCATGTTGCACATATGCGGACATCCATTAGTGTCGTACACACGCACAAAGAAAAGAAAAATAAGCCTTTTTCTGACGCCAACCCACACATTAAGTCCTCGACAGATGGACCTTACAAAAGCATGACTTTTTTTTATTGATTTTGCAATTATACCCAAGAATGGAAACTAGCAAGACCGGACGTCTCTTTCTTTTTGTTATGTAAATTGTGAGAGAGAGAGAGAAAGAGAGAGATAGAGAGAGACAAATGGAGGGAGGGAAGGGGATATTGAAATGGGAAAAAACACAGAACAAAAGAGGCAATTGAGAGAGGAGGAAGAGGAGGAGGAAGAGGAGGAGGAAGAAAACGCAATAATAACAAGCGCAGCAAAACCGATCTCCCCCGCCACCACCACCCTTTTCTCTGCGCCATAACTCTTTTTACCCACAAGAGGTATGAGCAGCTTCACGCTATAAATATGTCTAGAAGCAGAAGGCTTGAACCGGGCAGTGGGGACGGGGGTAGGGGGAGTAGGAGGAGTAGGAGTAGGAGGAGGAGGAGGAGGAGGAGGAGGAGGAGGAGAGGGAGAAGTAGGAGTGGGAGGAGGAGGAGGAGGAGGACGAGAGGGAAGGGGGGGAGGAGGGAGGAGAAGCGGGAGGAAGAGTAGAGGGAAATGAAGAGAGGGAGGGAGAAGAGGAGTTGGAGAGGAGTAGGAGGGAGAGGGGGAGGAGGAGGAGGAAGGGGAAATGAAGAGAGGGAAGGGGAGAAGTGGTAGAACAGAGGACGGATAGGAGAAGGAGAAGGAGGAGGAAGAGGAGGAGAGGGGGGGAAGAGGAGGAGGAGAGGGAGGAGGAGGAATACGAGGAGGAACCTTATTGGCTCCTTGACGGCCCACTCGTGCCGACACAACAATTTCTTCGGTACCTGCCACCACCACACAAGACTCTTGCCTTCTCCCTCCCGCCGCACTGCATTTTTCTTTATATAGACTTCAAGGGTTTAATAAGCAACGGCACTCGTCTAAAGAATAATTAGGATACTACTGACCGTGGATCATTCTTCTATTTCGTTCTCATTGACAAAAATCTCGCGAAAGAGAAAAATGACATAGCAAGACTGAAAAATAAATGACGGAAAAAATACGAAAACAAAAAGAACGGACAAACTGGCTGAGGCACAGAAAGAGAGATAGATATGAGAACGAGAGAGAAATTGAAAGCGAGGGGAGGAAGCCATTCAAAACCCATTCTCTATTTATTGCTCCTCGTCAGTCAGTCAGTCAGTCAGTCAGTCAGTCAGTCACTCGCTCGAAGTGCGACCCCACATTTATCACAGCCTTGTTGACCAGTTCTATTTCTCAGTACTTCACCTCTCTCTGTCTCTCTGTCTCTCTGTCTCTCTCTCTCTCTCTCTCTCTCTCTCTCTCTCTCTCTCTCTCTCTCTCTCTTTCTCTCCACATTACCTACTGATCACCCTACCTCCCTCATTCTCCCTTTTTATTCCTCCATCTCCTTCTTTCTTTTCCTCGCTCTCTCTCCTTCTCCCTCTATCCTCTCTCCCTTCTTTTCTTCTTTCTTTTTAGTGGAATTGAAAATAATAGGGAAAAAAAACGAAGGGAAATATCATTAACAAAGATACAAACCAAAGAGATATGACATTAATCTATAGTTGTGAATACACTATTGAGGCGACTGCCAATAGCATGAAAATATCACCGATTGTTTAATAACCGCTACAAACCTCGAAATCAGATTCAAGCCATCCCATAAACCACAAGAAGCCCTATTTCTCTCTCTCTCTCACTCTCACTCTCACTCTCACTCTCACTCTCTCTCTCTCTCTCTCTCTCTCTCTCTCTCTCTCTCTCTCTCTCTCTCTCTCTCTCTCTCTCTCTCTCTCTCTCTCTCTCTCTCTCTCACTCTCACTCTCACTCTCACTCTCACTCTCACTCTCACTCTCACTCTCACTCTCTCTCACTCTCTCTCTCTCTCACTCTCTCTCTCTCACTCTCTCTCTTTCTCTCTTACTCTCTCCCTCACACATACTCATACCCTCACACACACACACACGCAAAAAAAAAAAAAGCCTGCGAGAAGAAGAAAAAAAAAGAACTTAATTGGTTACTTTTGCTTGCCTCGAGACAGTCAGTCGCGTCGTCGACCTCGGCAATATCCGGTCAATCTTCGGAATCCCCTCCTCCACCACTCTCTTCTCTTCCCCCCCCCCCCCCCCCCCCTTGCACACATATCTCCTGGGGTCATCGTCCTGTTTCATTGAATGTGAGAGCAATGGGTATGTTGTTGTTCTTTGTTTCTTCGGTCTTCTTCGTATTCTCCTTTATCTGTTTTTTATTATCAAATCCTATTTGGTGTCTTTCCTTTCTTCTCCTTCTTCTTCTTCTTCTTCTTCTTATTATTATTATTATTATTCTCCTCCTCCCTCCTCCTTCAACCTATTCTGTTTTCAATTCCCCGTCTTCTCCATACTCCACTTCTTCCCTCCCCCCCTTCTTCTTCTCCTTCCCCTCTTCCACATTCCCCTCGTGCACTCCGTTCCATCCCCACCTCATAAAATAAGCTCAAGTATACAAAAGCTCAGCGTCCGTCTCGCTCCGTAGTCAAAATTGTGCAGCGAAAATCTATTCCCGGTTCAAATTGACCGAGAAATAAGCCCAGAGTCACGCATAAATAAAGAAATGTAACTATGAAAACAAATATAAACATTATAAACAAAGTGAAAATATATGTAGCTTTTCGTGAAACGCGTAGCATTTATAATTACGACGTACATAAAGGTGAACAACAAATATATAAATATATATAAATATATATATAAATATAAATATAAATATATATATAAATATAAATATAAATATAAATATATATATATATATATACATATATACAATTTCTTTTCTTTTCTTTCTTTTACATAAAAAAAATATATACATACATCTTTTGTTAGTCTCCCACACGCGCACTGAACTTTCATAACAATGAAGACAAAGACACAGACGCACATAAAAATCTCAATAAAAGTCCAAGGGAGCAATGCATATACATATTGTTAATATTGATAATATATAACACAATCTAATTTTTTGCGCATTATCAAAACACTTACTTGTCATAACGCTTTTCCCTCTACTAAAACACGAGACACACATACAAACAAATGTATCCTCACTCACATACCCACGCAAACGAAAACACGCACGCAAACAGCGATCAGCACCGCACAGAGGCAGTGCACAAGCAACAGAATCAACAAGGCCATTTATACACCCTGATCAATAAACGCGCAGGGTTTCCAACCCGTGTGCCGGGACCATTAATAAACTTGTCCTTTAATTCCGGTTTCATTCTTTGTTTTGTCCATTCTCCTATTCATCATTCTGCTGCTTCTCCTTCTCCGTTTTCCATTCTTCGTTTTGTCCATTCTCCTATTCATCATTCTGCTGCTTCTCCTTCTCCGTTTTCCATTCTCTCTCTCTCTCTCTCTCTCTCTCTCTCTCTCTCTCTCTCTCTCTCTCTCTCTCTCTCTCTCTCTCTCTCGCCTTCTCTTCCGCGGACAGACACTGGACTTTGATAAATAGCTTTGGTAAAGGGTTCTGTTCTTTTACTCTTTCGAGATATTTCATATACACAGCCACTCTCGCGCATGCCCACGCACGTACACACACACACACAAAAACAACAACTCTCTTGCTCTTTCTTTCTTCCCATTCTTCCTTCTTCCCTTTCTTTCCTCCCATTTCCTTAGGACACGACTTCGTTCGTTCGTACCGAATCCACTGACGAGAAAGGCTTCCGGTGCGTTGACTCAGTCCACGCGACACCCTCTACCTATGATGCGCGACGTCTAATCTCGCTTCGTTCCCTACCAGCTAGCTCAAGATGCCAGAGAGAGAGAGAGATGGAGAGTGAGGGAGGGAGGGAATGAGGGAGGGAGGGAGGGAGGGGGGAGGGAGAGAGGGAGAGAGGGAGAGAGGGAGAGAGAGAGAGAGAGAGAGAGAGAGAGAGAGAGAGAGAGAGAGAGAGAGAGAGAGAGAGAGAGAGAGAGAGAGGAGAGAGAGAGAGAGAGAGAGAGGGGGGGGGGGGAGATACGTAACACCTTAGACGCAGACGACGGTGGGCGATGACGAAGAAGAAGAAGAGGGGGGGGAGGAGAGCAAGAAGGAAAGAAGGAAGAGGGAGGGAAGAGGGTGCGAGGGAAAAAGGAGGAAGGTGGGAGGGGAAGGGAGGAGGTAGGGAAGAAGGTGCGAGGGGAAAGAAGGAAGGTGGGAAGGAAAAGTGGGAGGGGAAAAAAGAAGAGGGAGGTAGGTAGGGGAAAGAAAAGAGTGGAGAAGAACAACACAATTAAACTAGTGTTAATAGATGAACAATGACAATAAAATAAAAATAATAAAACAGGAGAGAAAAAAAAAGAGCAGGAAAATTGCAAAATCACTTCCCATTTCAATAATTCATACCCGAGCGACACTTCCGCCCCGACAGGTATTAATTGCGTCTTGATCAGGCTAATTATTGGATCTTAAATAATTACCCCTACTTACTCAAAGTCATTAATTACCTTCTCGAGCGAGGTAATTAAATGGCGAAGCCTGGCGGCGTCTCTTGCCCCAATCCCTGCACCTTATCCCTGCCTTCCCCCTTCCCCCTTCCCCCTTCCACCACCCCACCCCCTTCCCCCTTCCTCCTCCCTCCCCTCTGCAAGCGCTACGGCCATTTCTTCCCTTTCCTCCCTCTCCGTGTTGTACTTTCCTAGTAAAAGTTTTCGTTATTGGCGGAGTCATTATACTTAGCTGAGTTCTTCGGTTGATCATTTCATTCTCGCCTTCTCTCCTCTCTCGTTCTCGTTCTCGTTCTCTCTCTCTCTCTCTCTCTGGCTTTAGCTCTATCTTATTTTCCCAATAACTCCCCCCCCCCCCCCGTCTCTTTCTATCTCCCTCTCTATCATTATTTTCTTCTCTTCCTTTTGGACCTTACCACTAACTCCCCCTCCCCCTCTTTCTTTTCATCTCTCTCTCGCTCTTAGCTCTTTCTTATTTCCCAACCAACTCCCACCTTCCCTCTCCTATTTCTCTCTCTCGTCTCTTCCACTCTCTCTCCTTTCCATCATCCTTCCTCTCCGTCTCATTCCTACATTCTCCTCCCCCAGACATCGAGAGTATTCGAATGGTCGGTAATATCCACAAATCCTACGGGAAATGACCTTTGCAAGCACCCACAAAGTGACAGCAGGATCGGGACGTGTGATATAAAAGGGAAGATAAATATAGATTTGCCTTCCCGCCGACTGGCTTTGTGTGGCCTCTCCTTCGGCATGTGAGCGTGCGTGCGTCCTTGTGTGCGTGAGGGTGTAAAGAGAGCGAGAGAGAGAGCGAGAGAGAGAGCGAGAGAGAGAGAGAGAGAAAGAGAGAGAGAGAGAGAGAGAGAGAGAGAGAGAGAGAGAGAGAGAGAGAGAGAGAGAGAGAGAGAGAGAGAGAGAGAGAGAGAGAGAGAGAGAGAGAGAGAGAGACAGAGAGAGCGAGAGAGAGAGAGAGAGAGAGAGAGAGAGAGAGAGAGAGAGAGAGAGAGAGAGAGAGAGAGAGAGAGAGAGAGAGAGAGAGAGAGAGAGAGAGAGAGAGAGAGAGAGAGAGAGAGAGAGAGAGAGAGAGAGAGAGAGAGAGAGAGAGAGAGAGAGAGAGAGAGAGAGAGAGAGAGAGAGAGAGAGAGAGAGAGAGAGAGAGAGAGAGAGAGAGAGAGCGAGAGAGAGAGAGAAAGAGAGAGAGAGAGAGAGAGAGAGAGAGAGAGAGAGAGAGAGAGAGAGAGAGAGAGAGAGAGAGAGAGAGAGAGAGTGTGCCTGTGTGTGTGTGTGTGTGTGTGTGTGTGTGTGTGTGTGTGTGTGTGTGTGTGTGTATGTGTGTGTGTGTGTGTGTGTGTGTGTGTGTGTACATATATATGTGTGTGTGTGTGTGTGTGTGTGTGTGTGTGTGTGTGTGTGTGTGTGTGTGTGTGTGTGTGTGTGTGTGTGTGTGTGTGTACATATATGTGTGTGTGTGTGTGTGTGTGTGTGTGTGTGTGTGTGTGTGTGTGTGTGTGTGTGTGTGTGTGTGTGTGTGTGTGTGTGTGTGTGTGTGTGTGTGTGTGTGTGTGTGTGTGTGTGTGTGTGTGTGTGTGTGTGTGTGTGTGTGTGTGTGTGTGTGTGTGTGTGTGTGTGTGTGTGTGTGTATGTGTGTGTGTGTGTGTGTGTGTGTGTGTGTGTGTGTGTGTGTGTGTGTGTGTGTGTGTACATATATGTGTGTGTGTGTGTGTGTGTGTGTGTGTGTGTGTGTGTGTGTGTGTGTGTGTGTGTGTGTGTGTGTGTGTGTGTGTGTGTGTGTGTGTGTGTGTGTGTGTGTGTGTGTGTGTGTGTGTGTGTGTGTGTGTGTGTGTGTGAATGCGTATTCATGCATGCATCGTTCACATGCATGAACAATCTTTTGATTCCCTATGTAAAAGTAATAATAGATAAGCCTGTTAAGCATTTAAGTGTGATCTATCTTTAAATGAAAGACTACATGAATGTCTACCTAGCCTCTCCATCCATCATGAATCAAGAGAGTGAGATAGATGGATAGACAGATGAAAAGATAGATAGAGATAAAAAGGGGGAAAGTGCTTAGACTGGAAGTTTTCCATGCGCAAGCGACATGTGAAACTGTGAGCGTTTATTCACGTACATCACTTATACGGATCCAGTCCTCAACAAGCACAGCCCCCCCCCAACAAAAAGGGGGAAAATTAATGAACAATAGAAAAAAAAGATTCCCCTTTCCTTGTGCCCTACCACGTCAAAGCAGAGAATAAAACCATAACCATAAAATATATGAACCTTAAAAAGAAGAAGAAGAATAAGGAACCCCTCAAAAGAAAAATGAATAAGCGACCCCATCTCCCAAACAAGAACCCCCCTCCCCCCAAAAATAAAACAAAAAACATACAAAACCCCCAAATACCCCCGAATTAGCTAACCCTCCCCTCCCCTTCCCAAGGACGTATTCCTCCCCCCTAAAAAATAACGAAGACCCAAAGACCCAAACAAGCAAAGCCACTCCCATGAACACCCCCTCCCACCCCCAGCCCCAAGACCAGCATCAGCTGGCCCGCGTCCCGTGTGCGATGTAGAGCGAGCGAGCGAGCGAGCAAGCGGGGGAGCCAAATTCCCCTCACGCGCCCGCTCCCCTCGGCTTAAGCGGCTCGACTCGGCAAGGCGCTAGTCTCCCTCGCTCCCAAGTTAATGCCGGTCGAAAGAGGACGCGGAAAACACTTGGCTGCTTGGGTTACGTCACTCATGGTGGCAAAAGTGAGGAGAGGGAAGAGGAAGGGGAGGAGTGGAGAGAGAGGAGGAAGGGAGGAGAGGAGAGAGGAAAGAAGAGAGAGGAGAGGGAGGAAAGGAGAGAGGAGAAGAAGAAGGAGGATGGGAGGAGAGAAAAGAGGAGGGTGGGAGGAGAAGGAGGAGAGAAAAGATAGAGAGAGGAGGAGGAGGGGAGAGGGAGGAGAAGCAAGAATTGAAGGGCGAAAGGGGGTGAGGGAGGAGAAGCAAGAATTGAAGGGGGAAAGGGAATGAGGGAGGAGAAGCGAGAATCGAAGGGCGAAGGGGGAGAGGGGGGAGGGAAGACGGAAGGGCATGGGCCTAATAATATCTACATCTATATGTAAAATAATAATAATAATAATAATAAGAGAGAGTGTTTCTGAGTAAGTAATTGGGGTATGGAAGAAAGGATGTATGTACCACATATACAAAATGTAAAAATAAAGAAAGAATAAATGTGATTTCCATGAAACACCACTGTGAGTCATTAACAAAGCCACGAGGCAAGTGTTGGGGGAGGGGAGGGGAATCTTTAATGACAACCTTTACTACCAAGTAAAATCTAAAATTCCTGCCACTCATATTATAACAAATGAGAAAAGAATAAAAGGAAGAAAGAAAGAAAAAGATAATTCATGCATACCAGCCAATTAAAACAATTAAGTGATTTTTCCCCCCAGAAAAATAAGAGAGAGAAAAAGAGAAAAAGAAGAAAATAAAAACCCATTATACATTTCACAGCGAAAAATAGCTGGGGTGTTAGTATCCATAAACATCATAACAAGGGGCTCTGGCGTCGCAAACATACTAGTATTCCAGCACAGTCTAGGAGGGAGGGGGAGAGGGGAGAAAGGGAGGGGGGAAAAGGAAGGAAGAGATGGAGGGGGCGAAGGGGAAGAGAGGGAGAGGTGAAAGAAAGGGGAAGTGAAAGGGGTAAAGGGAAGAGAGAGGGAGGGAGGGAAGTGAAAGAGGAGGGAGGCGAAAGGGAAGGGGGAGGGAGAGATGGGGAAGGGGAAAGAGAAGAGAAAAGGAAAGGAGGGATAAAGAAGAATGAGGCGAAAGCGAAGAGAAGAGAAGAAGGGAGAGAAGAGAGGGGAGAGGGGAGAGGGGAAAGGGGAGGGGGGAGGAGAGAGGGTGGAAGGGGAATTGGTAGTAGGGAAGCAAATGAAGGAAAAGAGGGAAGTAAATGGGAAAGCGGGTAAGAAAAATGCATGATATTCAGATACCGGACACCGTTAGTGATAATAGCCATGTTTTGGACATTGCCGCCAGAGGGGAAGAGTGAGGGGAACGATGTGGGCGTGGGAGGCGGAAAAGAAGGCGGAGGAGAAGGGCTAAGAAGAGGAGGAGCAGGGAATTATGATGAAGAGAAATAGGAGGCGGACGAGGAGAAGGAGGTGATGAGGAGGAGGGGTTGATGATAAGGAGGGTAAGGAGGAGGAGGAGGAGGAGGAGGAGGAGGAGGAGGAGGAGGAGGAGGAGGCGGAATGGAAGGAGTAGGAAAATTAAAAAAAGGAAGAGGTAGAAGAGGTGGGATAGAAAGAGGAAGGGGAAAGAGAGACGGAGGGAAGAAGGGGAGGAAAAATAGGGCACGGGAAAAAGAAGAGGTAATACACGAAGACAAGGAAGTGAAAGATGAGGAAAGCGGAGGAGAAGGAAGGAAAAAAAAGTCGATCGGTGAAAGAAGACGGAAATAATGCACAATAATATACAATTAATCCAAATCTCCAAAATAGAGGCAAGGAAGAATCACAACAAAACAAAAAGACAAAAGACAACAATACAGAGGAGAACCCGTCCTCCCTGCCCCCACCCCCACCCCCACCCCCTCGCCCACAATCATCCCCCGGGGACAACATTAAAGGCCTGGCACTGCGAGAAAGAAGGGCGCGTCGCATGTCACAGCATCGCCCTAGTGGCCTTGTTATGGTTACCCCCTCCTCCCCCTCCCTCCTCCTCCCGCTGCCCCAATGTATATTGACGAAGCAGCGAAATTCGATAACGTTATTCAAAACTGATTTAGATAGCGCCTTTGAAGGAACGACTTAATAGCACACAGTAACTTATCTCCGCGACGTGGAGACTGGTGTAGATTTAACCTTGATTAGCGAAGTGATCTATCTCACAATATGACTTGACATGACAGCTGACATGTTATTACCACGTGACAGAGGTGTGACGCGTGTGTAGGGCATGACAAGAGCGTGACAGAGGAGGTGTGGCAAGGAGATGTGACGGGCTATGTTAAGTGTCTTGTTACCATGTTTTTTCTTCGCTGTTAGAGGTTATTGACTGGGTGGATGGGGGAGGGGGAGAGGGGAGATGGACAAAGGAGGGAGAAGAAAGGGATAGAAGGAAGGGAGAGGGAGAGGGAGAGGGAGAGAGAGAGAATAGAGAGAGAGAGAGAGAGAGAGAGAGAGAGAGAGAGAGAGAGAGAGAGAGAGAGAGAGAGAGAGAGAGAGAGAGAGAGAGAGAGAGAGAGAGAGAAAGAGAGAGGGAGGGAGAGAAAGAAAGAGAGAGAGAGAGAGAGAAAGAGAGAGGGAGGGAGAGAAAGAAAGAGAGAGAGAGAAAGAGAGGGAGAGAGAAAGAGAGGGAGAGAGAGAGAAAGAGAGAGAGAAAGAGAGGGAGAGAGAGGGAGGGAGAGAGGAGAGAGAGATAGAAAGAGAAAGAGAAAGAGAAAGAGAAATAGAAAAGGCGCACTGAATAAACAATAAACCCGTTTGAATCCTGAATAATTCAGCGTAATCAAGTCATCAACGTCATTATCGTCATCAAAACGCGATCATCACACACGGTCGTGCAGCGAGATTATCACAAACAACAAAGGCAATTTCACGCGACTGAGCGAACGGGAGAGAGGATAAAAAAAGACTAAATAATAAGAATAAGGAGATTAAGTATGAAAAAAGAACGAGATTGCTTTGACGCAGTGGGCATTTGGCAAGCAACCTGTCTTGAGCTTCTCTTTAACTGTAGGAAGGAGGGTGGGAAAGGGAAGGCAGAGGAGGAAGACGAGGAGGAGGAGGAGGAGGAGGAGGAGAAGAAAGGAAAGAAGGAAGGGAAGTAGATGATTAAAAAGAAAACAAAGAAATAGTAGAGGAAGAAGAAGAAGAAAAAAAAAAAGAAATAAAGAAGAAAGAAGACGAAGGAAAAAAGAAAGAGAAGCATACGAAGCAAGAGAAGATGAAAATAGAGCACAACGCTCGGATACAATTTTTTGCCGCTTCTGTAATTTTTCCAATTTTCGACGTCTGGAATATGATCACGGCCGAGTGAGTGCCCTTCTAGAGTCAGCACTCCTCCCCCTTCCCCCCTTCCCCCCTTCCCCCTTTCACCTCTCCCTCCCTGTCTCCCCTTTCCTTCCACATCCTTCCCTCCTTCTTTTCCCTCTCTATCTCCTTATTTTTCCTTCCCTTCCCTCTCTATCTCTTTATTTTTCCTTCCCTTCCCTCTCGATCTCCCTATTTTCCTTTCCCTTCCCTCTCTCTTTTTCCCTCCCTTCCTTTCTTTCTTTCTTTTTTCCCTCACTCCTTCCCAGGATCATTTTTAGAGGAGGGGGGGGGGAGGGGGTTAGACTGGGATAACCGGAAATGGAATAAAAGAAAAAGAAAAGAAAAAAATGTATATCCTTTATCTCAGAGCTCCCCTCTATAGCCGAGGCAATGAAGAGAAATCGTCCTAATCTCAAGACCTTATTTGAGACGAAATCGAATCTCGGCTCTGTGGCTGACTTGCATAGAGGGAGGGAGGGAGGGAGGGAGGGAGGGGGGAGGGAGGGAGGGAGAGGGAGGTGGGAGGGAGAGGAAGAAGGAAGGGGAGGAGGGAAAGGAGGATGGGGTAGAGAAGACATAGGGAAGGAAGGGGGGGGAGCAGAGGAGACGGAAGAAGGAAGAGGAGAGAGGTGGGGTGGAGGGAAGGCGAGGAAGGAAGGAGGAGCGATGGCGAGAGGGGGCAGAAGAGAGAGGGAAGGGGGGGGGGGAGGGAAGAGAGGAGAGTATGGGTGGGCGAGTAAGAAGGAAGGCAGGAAGGAGGGATGGACTAGAGGAGGATAAGGATCGGATCACGGGGCCTGGAGGAAGTGGGAAGGAGGGAGGGAGAGATGGAAGGAAGAATGGGGGGGAGGGGGAGGGGATAGAAAGGAAGGCCTCCTCTAATCCAAGTCCTATAGGGGGTCTGTAGCGTCTTGAATGGTGATTGCTGGTAGGATAAATTCTCTCTCTCTCTCTCTCTCTCTCTCTCTCTCTCTCTCTCTCTCTCTCTCTCTCTCTCTCTCTTCATTCTTTTTCAACAACGAGATCTCCAACGGAACACGAAACCCCGAAGAACAAAGAACCACCGCGAAGAACAGAGAACAATCAGCTGGACCTCCTACAGCTGT
>BOPN01000041.1:767921-770421 GCA_017312705.2 Penaeus japonicus
GAAAGGGGGATGGGCGGGGGTGGGAAGAGAAGGGGTGGGAAGGCAGGGGATGGGAGTGGGCGGGGAACGGAGGGCAGGAGATGGGAGGCAGGGAAGGGAAGGAAGAGGGAGAGGGTAGAAGGGCAGGGGATGGGAGAGGAAGGGAAGGGAGGGGGAAGAGGGTCAGGTGATGGGAAGTTGGGAAGAGTGGAATGGGAGGTGGGGAAGAAAGGAGTGAGGGGTAGGGACGAATAAGAGAAGGGGAAGGGAAAAGAAAAGGAAGGGAGAGGGAGAACAGGGAACAAGAGGTGGAGAAGGGAAGAGTAGAGGTGGGGGGAAGGGACAGGGGATGCGAGGGGGAAAGGGGTGAAGAAAGAGATCGGACGGTAGAAGAGAGGAAACAAGGGGAGAGGGGAAGGGAGGAGAGGGGTGGGTGTGTGTGGGGGGGGGGGTCGAAGGTAGCGTTAATGCTACGTAATGAAAGCCGAAAAAAAGTGAAGGGACAAAATGCAGGATGGAGATGCTTTGATCCTTGCTCCAGGGACCTCACTCTTTATGCTTTTTTTCCCTCCTGTCTTCCTTTATGTTTTTTTTGTATCCTTCGTTCCATTATATCTTCATTCTTCTCTTCTTTTTAATCGTGATACTTCTCTACTTTCTCTCCTTCCTCTCCTTTCGTTCTCTCTCCCTCTCTCTCTTTCTCTCCAGTACGCCCTTCTTACGCCATTTTGTTTTTCTCCATCTCTTCTTTTCTTCCTCTTCTTCCATTTCCTCATTATCTGTATCCGCTTTGGCTTCTTTCCTACTCTCCTTTATTTCCCCACGTCTTACATTCTTCATTCTTATCTTTCTGTTCCCCTCCTTCCCTTAATTCCTTCTTTCCTTCCTCATCCTTCCCTCGTCTCGCCACATTGCGTTCACCTCCCCGCCCCCCACCCCCACCCCATCTATATTTTCCTTTCCTGTCCCCATCTTCTCCTAATCTCTCCATCATTCCTTTCCTACCCCGTCCCCTTAACCTCCCCTCCTCCCTCCTCCCTCCTCCCTCCTCCCTCCCTCTCCTCTCCTCCCCTCCTTCCTAACACTCTTTCCACTAACTCAATCTTCGTCCTCCCAACCCCCTCTCCCTCCCTCCTTCCCCCCTCTCTATCCCTCCATCCCAAGACGTATAATAGTCGAGTCTAACAAGGTGTCGGGGCCAGCAGACGTCGAAGCAAAGGCAAATCTGGGAGGGTAACGGAGGGGAAGGAAAAAGGAAAGGGAAAGGGAAAGGGGGTGGGGGTGAAGCGGCAGTTGAAGGGGAGGAGAGAGGGAGAAAGGAAGGGAATCAGGAGATGGAGGAAGTGGAGAAGGATGGGGACGAGGAGGAGAAGGAGGAGAAGGAGGAGGAGAAGGAGGGGGACGAGGAGGATGAGGATGAGGATGAGGATGATGATGAGGAGGAGGAGGGGAGATGAGGAAAGAGGAGGGAAGCGGAGAGAGAAGAGGGGGAAGAGGAGGAGAAAAACGAGAGGCAAGGAGACAGAAGGAGAGGAGAGGAGAAAAAGTGAGAATGTTATTAGAAGACAAGAGGAGAGGAGAGGAAGGGGATGTGGGTGCCGGAAGAGGAGCGGAAGAGGAGCGGAAGGGGGGGAGGATGGAGGAGGGAAGGGAGGATACGACGGCTCAATTGAAGGGGTGAGGGGGGCCGGGGCGGTAGACAAAGGAAGGAAGAAAGGAAGCATCAGATGTAGAAATGCATCCTTCTCAAGCATTTCAAAATTGCTCAATGCTGAAGCGTGCGTTTCAAAAAATACTTCTCTTCTCTTCTCTTTCTCTCTTTCAAGTCTTACTCTCACTTCCCCTTTCCCCTTCTCATCCTCTTTACTACTTTTATTAATTTTCTTTTCTTATTCTCCATCGTCTCCTCGTCCTACTAAATCCTTATCCCAATCAGCAGTATTGCACTTATCGTTGTCTCATCTTCTCTTCACCTCCTTCTCTTATCCTTATCCTCCCTCTTTCCTTTCCTCAACCTCGACCAAATCTTTTTTTTACTTTCTCCCTCTCCTCCCTTTACCCTATGCCTTCCCTCACTCCCTCTTCCCCCCTTCTATCTCCCATCACCCTATCCCTCTCCTTTCTTCCCCTTCACCCTATCCCCTCCACCCCTCTCTCTCTTCCTTCCCCCTCAATCTCCCATCACCCTACCCCTCACCCCTCTCCCTCCCTCCCTCTCTCTCTCTCTCTCTATCTTCCTCCCTCCTCAATATCCCATCATCCTCACCCTCTCCTCCTCCCATGCCCCAGCCCCCCTGCTACACTCTGTTGCCCCGACTATCGCAAACATAAAAGCTCCTCTTCCGGTAGTCTAGACACTTGTACAAAACACAGAAAGTTTGCCCCGTTAAGTGAGAAGTTAACCGCCGCAGCATTCCGTCTTGCGCGGTTTACGAGCAAACTTTCGAGAGGAGCTGAAAGAGAGACAGTCAGAGAGAAACAGACATACAGACATACATAAATACATACAAATATACAAATA
>BOPN01000041.1:775421-780421 GCA_017312705.2 Penaeus japonicus
ACGGATTAGGTTAAGCCTGATTTGATTAGGCTGGATTAGAATATGATGAGGCCGAGTCTGTCTGCCGGTTTTCTTAGATCTGATCGGGCTCGATTAGGCCCGATCCAGTCCGAATGAGTTGGCTAATTGTATGACCTCGGAGTCTACGTTTCGAAACCAAATGTTTTGATGCGGCGGACGGAAAGGTATCTATTGCAAGTCTCGTTGCAGAACCGGATCACAATTCAATACACTTGGGATGATGAATGCAAGAGCAATAAATGTAGTGGAAAAGAAAGAATGAAAGAAAGAATGAAAGAAAAAAAAAGGTTTATACGGTGCTGTCTATAGGTACAAATATTGTCTCCATTTCTTATAACAATCTTCATACTAATAATCTCCCCACAGCCCTTCTCTCTCTTCCATATCCCCTCCCCATTACCTACTCCCTTACCCACAGCCCATTTCTCTCCTTCTCACCCCCTCCCCATCGTCCATTCCCCTACTCCTCTCCCCCTTCCCCCCCTCCCCACCGCCAATTCCCTCTTCCCTCACCCACATTCATAAGAAAGCACCGAGGGTGCTGTGTTATTGTGTTGGCAGGCAACAATCGACAGTAAGGGCGAACTCTCTCTCCGAATCAAGCGCGATTTCAACCCTTACGGACGGGCGAGTCATCTGTTTGGGGTTTCTGGGCTTCTCTCTTTTTTAAATGGGAAAGGGAATGATTAATCTGATGTCGCTTTCGATCCCCCGGGGATAATGGAAGCTCCCGAGGTGTTGTCAAGGCCGAACAAAGCGGGAGGCGGTGCACTTCCGACGCACAGACACGCAGTCGGACGCTCTTTCACTGGAATACGGGGGCGCACGCACACACGCACGCACGCACACACGCACACACACAAATAGAAAGTCTCGCTCATTAGTCCATGATGCAACATTTTACAGTATTGTGTTTTTAATACGCTTGGTACCTCTCATTAATTAATTACATACGCCAGCCCCATTCTTGTAATTCTCACTTTATTGATTCAATTATTACATAAATAAGCGGCGAAAAAAAAACAAACTAGCGGTTCTCCTTGAATCAAAGAGTTTGAAAGATGAGTTTGGGTTCACTGTAAATGTCAGTCATTTGGTATTTCTGCCAATGTGTTTTATCGATATTCATTGTTTCTTTTTTTCTTGTACCCTGCGTTCTCATCGCCCCCTCCTCTTCCTCTTTCTTTAGCTTCTGCTCCTCCCTACTTCCTCCTCTCTTCCCCTTCTCCCTCTTAATACCTCTTCCCCCTTATTCCTTTTGCTCCTCCTCCTCCCTCCACCCTCTACCTTCCTCCTTCTACCTCCAATCTCCTCACGCAACTTCCTTCCTCCTCTCTCTTCCCTCTTCCTGCATCTGCTCCTCTTCCTCCTTCCTCCCCCCTCCTTCCTCCTCCTGCACCTGCCCCTCTTCCTCCCCATCTCCGCTTTCCCAATTTCCCTTTATCCTCGCCTTTATCTCCCTCGCTTATCCAACACGAAACTCCCCGTGCCGCTCGTGACATCGCCGCTCCGCCCATCGCCCACCGCCAGACGCCAGCCTCCGCCTGTCACATCCGGGAATCGAGGAACGATCCGATCCCATCTCCCGCGAGCGAGCGAAAGTGTCTCGAGGCCGCATCCTCCAGGGCCAGCAAAACCAATGGCCGTTTAACTCTCTCCCCTCTCTCTCTCTCTCTCTCTCTCTCTCCCTTCTTTCTTCCTTTTCTGATCCCCTCCCAATTCCACCCTCTCCCTGACCATATCCTCCCCCTTCTCTCTCTTCCCCCCCCTTCTCCCTTACCTCTCCCCATCACCTATCCTCTCGTCTTCTCCCTACCCACTCGACATCAAACAAGATCCGTCATTAATAAACTACAGTCATCTCAACAAATAAAAAAGGGCGGGGGATGGAATGAGCGAGTGAGCGAGCGGGAGGGAGGAAGGAGGGAGGGAGAGAGAGGGAGAAAGAAAGACAGAGAGAGGGAGAGAGAAAGACAGAGAGAGGGAGAAAGAAAAAGGGAGAAAGAAAGAGAGAGAGGGAGAGAAAAAGAGAGAGAAAGAGAGAAAGAGAGAGAAAGAGAGAAAGAGAGAGAGAGAGAGAGAGAGAGAGAGAGAGAGAGAGAGAGAGAGAGAGAGAGAGAGAGAGAGAGAGAGAGGGGGGTGCGGTTAGGCCACAAGGGGCTGGCGTAACAATGTCTCCCTCTTATCGCATCTTCGACGAACTTTGAGATTGTCAAAAATTCCCTAAGAGAGGAAGGGGGAAAGGAGAAAAAAAGGAAAAGAAGAAGAAGAAGAAGAAGATGAAGGAGTAGGAGGAGGAGGAAGAGGAAGAGACGAATGGTGGCATGAAACTAAGGAGGCGTTCGAGAGGAAGGTGCGGCCCAAAGCACAGGAAGAGGCAGGCAAAGAAGAGGCGCGGAAGAACAAGGCAGAGGAAAAACACACGCAAGCATAAAGAGGTGCGTGAGCGAGAAACAAAGCCAGATAAAAGCGCAGACGATAATAAATCAACGCATAAGAGACTGCCCTCCAAACTCGTGTGAGAGCAAAACAAAACAAAATCACACAAAAAAAAAAAAAAAAAAAAAAAAACTTCATGACTGCGATCACTCTCATGACCCAGCTCGCCATTACGATCGCTCTCGTCATCACCCATACTAATATCTTCATTGCCTTATCGACAGATTTATGATGGCTATTATTAACACAATCAACTGACTGACTAATCGTGACCCAGCTGCCAATCAATCGGACGACCACCCCCAGAGCGGAATAAGGTCAAAGGTCAGACACCAGTGACATCAGCAAGCGGATACAATAATAATACTAATAATAGACAATAATTTGATAAAAATTAAACAAATACAATTATTGACGACGGTTCTCTCATTCTCTCTCTCTCTCTCTCTCCTTATCCCCCCCCTCTCTCTCTCTCTCTCTCTCTCTCTCTCTCTCTCTCTCTCTCTCTCTCTCTCTCTCTCCTTCTCCCCCCCCTCTCTCTCCTTCTCTCCCTCTCACTCTTTCACTCTTTTCCTTTCTTCCTCTCTCTTTCCTTCAGTCCGTCTGTGCCTGTCTCTTTCCACCACCAATTTCACTCGGCCCAGAGACTCCACACCGGACAGCATTGGCAGCACGCAACTCTCGCCTATTTGCAAATATTCATAGAGATTATCGCAGAGGGGACAGCGGCATACAGCATGAAACAAGATAAAACTTGCCGTTTATTAAGAGTGGACGCACTTATGTACATGCAATTCCGCCAGTCGCTATTTTTGGATGTGGTATATACAGATATTGTAAATGTTTGGATATGAAGGTAAATCTCTCTCTCTCTCTCTCTCTCTCTCTCTCTCTCTCTCTCTCTCTCTCTCTTTCTAACCCTCCCCCCCCACACACACAGTATGCTTGTATTACAAAAATACACATAAACCACTAAGGGCTGTGAGGAGGAAGGTAGGTAGGTAGGGAGGGAAGGAGGTAGGTAGGGAGAGAGGGAGGTAGGGAGGTAGGGAGGTAGGGAGGTAGGGAGGTAGGGAAGTAGGGAGGGAGGGAGAGGAAGAGGGAGAGAAAGGGGAGGAGGGAGAGGGAGAGGGAGAGGGAGAGGGAGAACGAGAAAGCGAGAGATAAAGAGGTGGGGATGGATATGGGAATATAATGGACGTACGAAAGAGATGAAAAAAACAACAACTAATGAACAAAGTGATATAGTTTTATAGACGGCGAAGTAAGAAAGGAAGGAAGTGAAGGAAAGGAAGGATTAAATCTGATGAAAAAAAGAGGTTGAAAGTGGAGGGGATGTAGGAAGGGGAGAAGGGGAAGATGGGGAAGATGAAAAAGATGGGGGGGAGGTGGAGGAAGAGGAGGGGATGGAGGAGATAGAAGAAGAAAAAGAAGAAGAAGAAGAAGAAGAAAAGGAAGAAGTAGATGAAGGAAGAGGAGAGGCAAAGGAAAGGAAAAGGTTTAACTGGAGCAGTAAAAAGAGGAAGAAGTAGTTAACAGCAGAAGGAAGAAGTGTAAAGAACATAGAACAAAGAACAAAGTATAAAGAACCAATAATAACGACTAAAACAAAAGACCAGACCCTCCATGACTAAATATTTGACCCCTTTTCCTCCCCCCTTCCCCCCGTCCCCTGGGACAACAGAAGCCCAACTTTCCTCCTCGTGGTTCGAGTCCTTCGCAAACTCGAGACAAAAAAAGGCCATCAACTCTGCAGATCTCTTAAAAAAATATATGTATATATATACAAAGAGATAGATACCTATAAAGATAGATAAAATAAATATAAATAACAATAATACTTTTAAAAATGCAAAATCTACAAACAGACAGAAAAAAAGGACACATCAAGACGCTGACGGGTCACACTAATAAGCACACCGACAAGGTTAATAATAATCCCGAGGCATTGTGCGATACGTATACTTGTCCGTAATCATAAAGGACATTTTCCCGATATTATTGCTAATCAACTTCTGCTGTCGATACCGCCCTGAACACAATACACCGGAAGTGAGCGCGAAGCACCGCAACGTCTCATTCGTGGCAGGTATTCAATCATAATGCTGCTTCCACTACAGTGTTACGTGAGAGGAGCGTATCCCCGTCCCTCTCCCCCTTCCCCCCCCCCCATCTCCTCTTCCCCTCTCTCCTCCCCCCCTCCCTCCCTCTCTCCTCCCCCCTCCCTCCCTCTCTCCTCCCCCCCTCCCTCCCTCTCCCTCTCTCCTTCCCTCCCTCTCTCTCCCCCCCTCCCTCCTCTCAGCCTTCCTTCCAATGCAACACCGTACGCTTCAACACATCCCCTGTATCCTCTCTAAATCCTCTGCAGCATCCCTGCCAAAAACCCGATCAGGAATATCGACAAGGAGCCGCCGTAGCCCTTCGTAGCCCTTCGTAGCCCCTCGTAGCCCCCTGCTACCGTCGGCGAACGGCATTGTCTGCATGCCGGACGAGGCAAGCATTAACTGGAAATTATATTGGCTACCTGGCTTTATTAACAC
>BOPN01000041.1:787921-790421 GCA_017312705.2 Penaeus japonicus
ACAGTAAGAAACAAACGGTACAGACAAGAACAAGGAAGCTGAACATGAATCTTCTGACGCTGGAGGGGAATCCTCCGTCCATATCTCTTGAAATACAATCCCCAAGACAGCAAGCGTTCTGACATTTAAATTCACTCTCCGGGATCCCGCTCATGCTCTCTCGGCGCGAGCCAAATAACAGGATGTACAACAACAGGCAACGTGTCAGCTCCCCGGCAGAGTTGACGTGTGTCCGGGGGCGACAGCCTGACAGCGTCGTGTTGAATGTATCCGTGATACGGCATCAGGCCGCCCACAAGCTCTCGCGGCAAAAACGGGATAAACTGTGAACAGAATTTACCTCGCTTGGCCAAGCCGGCGCCGGCAGCGGGCTGGAGACCCCTCTCCTTCGCCCCTCACCATGGCCAGTCCCCGCGTCTCACCATCCCCACTATCACCAGCACACTGCCGTCTCCGCAACTGCCATCCTCCACCACACACATACATCCCTGGGCAGCAGTGACTGCGGAGACGTCATCACTGCTTCCCCGCCCCGTGGTGGGGGCTGGCGTCACCGTGACTCTGCCCTGCCTCCAGTCCCCGGCCACGGCCACGCCAGACAGTGCACGAGCAGTGCCAGGCGGCGCCCAGTATATTGATCACACAGCATTGCCCGAGTCTACGGTCACAGCCAGCCGTATTTCATTACTAATGTGGACGATACCACTCCTTTCTTGCAGATCCTAAAGACATACCCGCCTTACATGACGTTGCCTTGCGGCATCGAGGCAAAAATAATAGTCGGGTTATCGTCCTCGGCCAAAATCCGGTATTGGAAATCGTTCTATCATGGGCTGGAATGCAACGACTAACGACAGACATGTACGCAAAATCAGGAGAGGCCAACCTTGCAGTTCCGGGGGCTGCCCTGGGTCCCAGGCACGCCGATAGCGCTTGCTGGCACCGGTTCAAGGTACAAACGTTCGGTGAAACTCCTATCAAAGGCTGTCAATCAAGAATCTATTACTAGAAACTCCGGGGGATTGAGTCAGGCCTGCATTTATTTTCTCCTTTCAATATTCACGATGGCGCGCGCGCGCGCACACACACACGCACACACACACACACACACACACACACACACACATATATATTTATGGTTTGCACCACGCGACAGTACAACCGCCGCGGAAGTGGAACAAATAAATTATTCATAAAATACTAGACGGTAATACACATCTTCCGAAAACATATATGCTCCAACCATGCAACCAACCGGATGACAAAACCTCACGCCAACTATGGGAAAATCCTACCCGCTGCCCGACAAAGGACAACCCGCACAACAAGACCACATAGCTAACCCAAATGCATCGACCTTTTCGCATACCAACCAATCAACCAATCTTGATACCAATAACCTTTCCCATGCCCAAGGTCAGGCGAGGAGGCGCCGCAAGCAGACGGCAGGAGGGAGCCAGGAAGGATCGGCAAGGGGAGGGAAAGGGATTTGCTGGGGAAAGGAATCAGGCTAACAGACAGAATGATCAGAGGCAGATTTTTGTATGTCTATGTCTATATATGTGTGTGCGTGCGTGTGTGTGTGTGTGTGTGTGTGTGTGTGTGTGTGTGTGTGTGTGTGTGTGTGTGTGTGTGTGTGTGTGTGTGTGTGTGTGTGTGTGTGTGTGTGTGTGTGTGTGTGTGTGTGTGTGTGTGTGTGTGTGTGTGTGTGTGTGTGTGTGTGTGTGTGTGTGTGTGTGTGTGTTTGTAGAAAGAGGGGCGAGGGGAGGCGAGAGTGAATGAGTGAGGAGTGACAAAAGAGAGTTGCGGAGGAAAGGAGGGACGGAGAGCATGGTAGAACAAATAGAGAAAATGGATAGGAGGGGATTCCCCCCTCCCCCCCAAAAAAAAATGGAAGAAACACAGTATGCCAGACACAGGTTTTCGAATGAAGGAGAGAGAGTTCAAGAGGGGGAGGCAGACAACGCCGCGTTAACAGAGAGAAAGAGGGCCACACACTCGGAACCCCTGATCCCCGCCTCCCAATGCCTCGGCACGACACAAACAATGATCCCTGACCTTCTCCCGAGGTCGAGAAAGGCCACAGCTCCATCTTCCTAACTACCCTCATTCCTTTCTTTTTTCTAGTTCTCTTTCTTCTCGTCCTCCTCCTCTTTCCTTACTCCTCCACCACCTCACCTCATCTCCCCTTCCCCCTCTCCCTCCTCCTCCTTCCTTCTCCTCCTCCCTTCCCATTTCTCCTACTTTTCCTTGTTCTCCTTCTCCTTCTCCTTCTCCTTCTTGTTCTCCTTCTCCTTCTTGTTCTCCTTCTTGTTCTTGTTCTTGTTCTTGTTCTTGTTCTTGTTCTTGTTCTTGTTCTTGTTCTCCTCCTCCTCCTCCTCCTCCTCCTCCTCCTCCTCCTCCTCCTCCTCCTCCTCCTCCTCCTCCTCCTCCTCCTCCTCCTCCTCCTCCTCCTCCCTCCACCCATGCCAAGCCATTCCCTGGACGTCTATTACTTGCA
>BOPN01000041.1:792921-797921 GCA_017312705.2 Penaeus japonicus
GTGTATGTATGTGAGTATTTGTGTGTGTGCGTGTGTGTCAGCCGATCAGCCTGTACTCCGTGTGCCTCTTCCTCCATCAGTGCAACTCATTCCCTCCCTCCCAAAGGGAATCCACAGCATCGATTTTCCTCCATTGTTTGCGGTGACTCGATGCGATTACACGAAGATGCCGCGATGGACCCTCGCCGTCGCCGAAGAAAAAGGGCTAAAATGAAATACTTGTCCTTCTTTTAAAACTACACTTTCATTCTTTCTCATTCATATGTATATGCAATTGCACCGGGCTTTTGTATTTCTTCGTTGGACGTCCAGGGGGAAACTTTTTTATTTGTTCAGCTTTTTCTTTTTTTCTTTTAAGGAAAGCTAGGGAGAGGAAGAATTCAAAGCATCCTAAATGTTTTTCTTCCCTTCTATATGGTGCAAATGAATAAACAAATTAATTATTCAAAATGTACGATTATCGTAGGATGCATTTTGTAAAACCTACAAGACCATCATACATTACATATGCATTCGCCGTAAATACAAGTATGAGCATCATAAATAACACGAATCATAACAAGAAACAATGTCCGTCACACACTATCACATACATTGATTTAAGAAAGGAAGAATGAGGAGGAGAAAGAAAAAGAAAAGAAAAAAAAAGAAAACCCGCGTCCGCTATAACATTCCATTCTTTACGGCTTTCGACGACCTTTAGTGATGTAAGTTAGAGACCCGTTTTCTTGGAGCCTTCTTCATGATCGGGGAACGAGGACCCCTTTCCCCTTACCCCCTATCCCCTACACCCACCCCTACCCCCTACCCCTTCCCTCCGTGCTACATCTGCTAGCCACGTGACTATACAGCTCAGGCAAGGCTAGACGTCTAGACTCACGGTCACGCATCAGACAGCGCCAGACACAAGACACAAGCTTCACCCGAGACCCGACGGACAATTCGCCAGACGCCTCTTATGGCAGACTGGAGTCTCACCCAATAAAGACAATGTATAAAATAAAACAAAAAATAGATCGATGGCGTGTAGTGTCTATAAAAAAAGAGCCCGGGGTCATAATGCTTGTGTCTCTCACACGTCACCTTGCAGATGCCGCACCCAATATACATCGACAGGCTTGTTGCAAACACTAACACCATTCCCCCCACTTACACATCCACAGAGAGGAACCTACAGTCCATGCTATACTGACCAAAGCCGGTACTGAATTACTCACGCTCACACGGGAAAATATTCACACACAGACCTCCACAAACAAACAAAAGAATAAACAAACATAAAAGACGCTACAGAGTAGAACCTGCAATATTAGGGATTCTAGAGCAATGGGGCCGGCCGTCTCTGAGAGTATAAATGTATAAATCCCCCCCCCCCACACACACACAAACACGCAGATACATGTTATGCAAATCAACATACGCACATATAAACACAAATCAACATTTCTCTGTATATCCACATGTATATTATGTAAATGCGTATATGCGCACTCACACGCCCGCGCGCGCACACACGCACACACACACACACACACACAGAACACACACACACACACAGACACAGACACACACACACATACACACACACACACGCATTCATATCTGTTCAGCCAGCGTGCATAAAGATGACCGGCCAACAATGGCGCTCACAGGATACACAAACCCAGCGTCAGACACGGGAAAGGCTTTGACCACAGGACACCTTAAAGAGAGGACGCGGCGGCGACCAAACCTAGGATCTTGCTTTCATGGCCGCATTTTATGCCTCGGTATAAACTTTAGATCAAGAATTCTCCTGCGACTCCGGAGTTTCTCATTAGCATAATGCATCACTGGAAGGACTTTATGCACCCTTTGTGGAGGTAATAGCGTGATAGTTTTCTTGTGGCCTGACACACCTGGACTTCCTTTTTCTTAGACGTCCACATGCATAAGCCTGTGCTGCTTTAAAGTACAGCTATGCAGAGAAAATAAACAACACAGACTTAAATCCATTTTGATAACGAGTAACATTTGAAAGATCGCGGACGTTGAAAGTCTACGGCCTCCCCCCTCCGTGTTTCACTATCTCGTTTAGTCATGCTGATTGGTATACAATTAGATGTGTTATCGTTACTACATATAAATACAGATCTTTCATGGTCTAAAATATCATAATACTTATGATAGACGTTAGACACAAACAAATCAAAGGCACACAGGCTCTGCAACTAGGGACCGGATCAATGTTCACCCCGGCGCATGCTACAAGCACATAAATCTATATAAAACTCTACTAAACCCGAACAGTAATTAAACGTAAGGTAATGTACATAAATATACACAAATAAATATATATACACATATACATATATGTATATGTATATATATGTATATATATGTATATATATATATATATATATATATATATATATATATATATATATATATATATATATATATATATATATATATATATATATATATATGTATATGTGTATATGTGTATATGTATATATATATATATATATATATATATATGTATATATATATATATACACATATATATATATATATATATATACTTATATACACTCTCCTTTCCTTCATCTCCCCTCTTTCTCTTTCTCAACCGCCATTCCTCCCTCTTATCCAACCCCCTTTCAATCCCCTCCCTTCATCTCCCCCCTACCCCTCCCTCTCTCTATCATCAAACAGATAAGACTATATATGGATACACCCAATCCCGCATACTCGAGAAGAAAATAAGTAAAAAGCATAAAAAAAGAAAAAAAAAGAAAAGAAAATAGAACGGAACAAGCCAAGAATATGAAAAAAAAAGAATATGAAGAAGAATGAAAGATCCGCGAGAGAGAGAGAGAGAGAGAGAGAGAGAGAGAGAGAGAGAGAGAGAGAGAGAGAGAGAGAGAGAGAGAGAGAGAGAGAGAGAGAGAGAGAGAGAGAGAGAGAGAGAGAGAGAGAGAGAGAGAGAGAGAGAGAGAGAGAGAGAGAAATAGGACGAAAAATAAAGAAAAGAAAAAAATAAATCAATAAGAGGCAAGATCATTCGACTACGAGGCCGGACGTCTCCACTAATATACGATACCACACTACGAGAGTAATATTCAGGGATACGTAGGATAGCTAACCTGGAGCTAAGGTTATTTCTGGCCCCGACACACCTGGCTGCGGCTTCAATCCCGTCATTAGCACTTACGCTGTTGCACAGAGACCCGAGTGGTGATCCTGTTGTTGTTCTTTTTGTTGTTGTACTTGTTTTTCTAGTTATGGTGGTGGTGGTGGTGGTTGTTGTAGTAGTTATTGTTATGGTGGTGGTAATGGTATGATGGTACTGCTTGTGGTTGGCAGCGGTGCTTTATTTATTTTGCGAACAGGTGAGTGTAAGAGTCCATGCGTGTGTGTATTGTGTGCGTCCTAGTAGGTGCGTGCGTGCGTGCGTGCATGTGGGTACGCGTCCCTGCAACAAAGGCAAGACGTAGGAGCTTTATCCCAAGTGAGAGAGAAAATCCCCCTCTATTCTTCACCGACGCAACGACAATATCATCTACACGGAAAAATGGACCAAGGGCAGACAGCGAAGATTTCCCCCGAGGAAGAGCCGCCGTGTCCCAGGCAGCCGCTTCACACTTCACCTTTACCTCTCTCTCCCCTTGCCCCCCCCTCGCTCTACCTGAGGCTACGAGGACACACATTTACATACGTACACCACAAATGAAAACGCACACAGATGCACAGGCAGACATACAATCGCTCACATACATCCAAATACACATGCGTGCATACACACTCGAACAAACAGACACGCACTCAGGCGTATGGTGATCCGCGTCATCAGCCACCCTCACCCACACTCGATGCCTGCGACCACACATCCCACCGCCCGCGCCCATTCATCACACGATGGGGTTGACCAGAGGGGATTATGAGCCTGGCGAATCCGAGCTCTTATCCTCATGACACTCGATAACCCCTTGACCCACTTCCCCCGTCCATCCCTCGTCCCCTCCCCCTTGCCCTGTCTGGCCTTCCCCTGCCTGGCCTTCCCCTTGACCTACCCACCGTCCATCCCTCGCCTCCTCCCCGTTGCCTTCTCCTTTCCCTCTTCTCCCCTTCGTTCCTGGTCTATCTCTCCCTAGCCTTGTCTTACTCTCTCTCTCTCTCCTCATCTCCCCTTCGCCCTTCCCTTCGTTCCTCGCCTCGTCTCCCTCTCGTGAGTGTCAGACGAGGTCACTCGGACGCTTGACTTTGGCGAGGGAGAGCGAGGGGGCGGGTGGGCGCTCGGGTGGTGAGGGATTCTGGGCTTAGACTGCTGGCTGGAACTAACTTTTCAATTAGGGTAATGGGCATTCGCCCCCCCCACCACCACTACTCCCCTACCCCTCAACTCCCTTGTTTTCCCCAGTGAGGATGACGGGCGAGTGGTTAAGGGGGAGGAGAAGGGGGAGGGGGGGGGGTGAGCGTGGAGACATAGAGCACAACATGGTTACCCAATCTAAATGTGTGGAAAACCTAAGTACTAAGGCCTATACATATCCGTCTTTCCACTTACATCTCTGATCCGCCCATCCGCAGTGTTACAGAAATAGCCAACCAAAATTGAGTATAAAAATGAACAAAATCATAGATATGTACATCACCTCTCCCTTTTCATGTCACAGTCAGCCACTTACCTGTAAAAGAACAAGAAAAATATCAACAGGTGTTCATCAACAGGTACAATACATCAGGAACATACGGAAAAAAGAAACACAACAAATACGACAACACGAAGAAAACGAGAAAGTGAGAAAACCGGAATGAATGAGGGAGGCAAAGACAAGAGCGGATGAGAGGCGTGAGGGAAGAGACAGGAGCGAACGAGAGAGAAAGAGAAAGAGAGAAAGTGAGAGAAAGAGAAAGAGAGAGAGAGAAAGAGAGAGAGAGAGAGAGAAAGAGAGAGAGAGAGAGAGAGAGAGAGAGAGAGAGAGAGAGAGAAAGTGAGAAAAAAAGAAAGAGAGAAA
>BOPN01000041.1:815421-825421 GCA_017312705.2 Penaeus japonicus
ACGTCTCATTTACCCCCCCCCCCCCCCCGTCCCCCGCCGCCCTCAGGGTACGAACGCAGGTCGATATCGCCCTTCGAGGGAAACCAGGATGGATGTCCCGCCGTCACGCATACCCGAGTCAACCTGAAGGAGGCGCCGCATGTGACCCCCATCACCTCTCACCTTCCTCAACTTCCTCTTTCTTTTCCTTCTTCTATCCTGCTCCATACCTTCTTCCCAATTCTATTCCTATTTCTTCCCCTTTCTCTTCCTCCTCCCGTCCTGTTCCTTCCTCTCCTCCCATTTCTCTTTCTCTTTCTTTTTGTATCTCTTCCTCTTCCCTATCCTCTTCCTCTTTCTTTTCCTTTCCACCTCCACCTCCTCTCCTCGTCTTTCTCCTCCCACCTTGTTCTCCCCTCTTCCTCCTTCCATTTCTTAATTTCTTCCTCCTCCTCTTTTTCTTTCTCATTCTCCTCTTCCTCTTACATAGTTCGTTCCCCTATTCCTCCTCATTCTTGAAAAATCTTCCTCTTACATCTATCCCTTTTCCTCCTCCCACTCTGACCCTGTCCCTCTTCCTCCTTCCTTTTCTTATCATCCTCCTCCTCCTCTTGCCGTCTCCTCCTCTCTATGCTAAGACGAAATCTGAGACCATGCCCCCCCTCCCCCTCCTACTCCCCCTCACCCTGCCTGTGAATTCACCTGCCTCTGATTGACCTGTATTCCGATCTCTCATCCTCCCGGCCCTGACCTACCGAGATAGGGGGACTACCGACACAAAGCGATCTCGTTATCCGGGTTATCGTTGTAAGACCTTAAAGACTACAGGACGCATAGTTACAGGTCAACCCCCTCTCCCCCATCCCCTTCCTTCCTCCCCCCCCACAGGTCAACCCCCTCTCTCCCCCATCCCCTTTCCCCCCCTACCACCGACGGACAGACTATTAGCGAGGTGCGTCCGACCTAGCAATCAGTGGGCGGCGGGTGCGGTGGCGGTGGCGGCCCGATCGCATGTGCCGAATTCATTTCAATCTCCGAACCCAAGTTCTATGTATAAGGGAACGGCCAGAAATAATCGTTCGTATACATGGCTATTTCGGGCCGGGGCGCGGTGTGGGCTGCTTGCGTGATTCTGTCCTGGAAATCCAGAAGCTACTACTGCTGTTTGTACTATCAGGTTCTAAAGGCCCTGATTATCACTATGACTATTATTATCACCACTACTATGATTCCATCCTGGGAATCCTGAAGCTACTACTGCTGTTTGTACTATCAGGTTCTAAAGGCCCTGATTATTACTATGACTATAACTAGTACGACTACTACGACTATCATTATTACCACTACTATAATTCTGTCCTGGGAATCCTGAAGCTACTGCTGAAGCTACTACCCCTATCAGGGTCTATAAGCCCGGAGTATTACTATAACTAGAACAAGTACGACTACTACTGTTACTACTACGGCAATTACTATTACTACTACTATGACTATTGCAAGAACTGTTATTAATTCATCTGTTATTGCCACTTGTGCTGCTACTACTACTACTACTACTACTACTACTATTACTACTACCACTCGCCATTAATTTTCATTAATTTTACCCAAACAAAAATCAACCTCGAGAAACTGCAGACCACCAAACAAGTTCCACCAAAATAACAATAACAAACGCAAACACTCCTAACACTTATATATTTTTTCTGAGTCTCGACCGTCCATTTAAAACCAAAGGTCAAACACAACAACAGTTACAGCAACAAATAAACAAAAAAATCCAAAAGTTGTTTTTTCTCTCTCCCTCGACGCAACATTTCCATTTCAATTCGAGCGTCTTTTTCTTTTTCTCCCTCTCTCCCTCCTACTCCTACTCCCCCTCTCCTCTCCCATCCTCTCACCTCCGCCTCTCCCCTCCCCCTCCCTCTCCCCTTTCCTTCCACTCCTCTCCCATCCCATTCCACTCCACTCCACTCCATTCTATTCCACTCCAATCCATCCCATTCCACTCCATTCCTCTCCTCTCCACTCCACTCCATTCCACCCCCCCTCCTCCCTCCTCCCCCAATCCCTCCCCCTCAAAAAAAAAAAAAAAAAAAAAAAAAAAAAAAAAAAAAAAAAAAAAAAAAAAAAAAAAAAAAAAAAAAAAAAAAAAAAAAAAAAACTAACGCCCCCCTCACAAAACCAAAACCAAAAAATCACACTCACGTTTTTCTCGACGCTCTCCTTGATCTTGCTGCTGGCCTCCTTGACGCTGGCGCCGGCCTTGCTGAACGCCGACGAGAAGAAGGAGCCCACCGTCTTGGCGCCCGCGGAGGCCTTCCCCTGCACCGCCGACAGGTTGAAGCTCAGGCCTGCGGGTGGGAAGGAGGGAGGCAGGCGGTCAGATGGTGAGATGGTGGGTGTGGGTGTGGGTGTGGGTGTGGGTGTGGGTGTGGGTATGGGTATGGGTGTGGGTGTGGGAGTGGGTGTGGGTATGGGAGTGGGTGTGGGTGTAGGGGGTGGGCGTGGGTGGAGGGTGAGAGATGAGGAGGAGGAGATATTTTGATGATTTGGATGAATTATGTATGTGTGTGTGGAAGAGAGATATAGAGATAGATAGATAGATAAAGAGAATGAGAGAGAGAGATCAGAAACAAAAGAAAAATAAATGGGAGATGCACATCAAGATAGAAGCGACAGCAAAAGAAAATGACAAATATAAAAAAATAGTGGTCAGTAAAAAATAAAACACGTTATCAGGAGAGGGAAATAAAAACACACAAATTCAATTACGTGAAAATTACACAGCCTGGAGTTACAGTCGGTTATGAATCAAAACAATTTCAAGAAGAAAACTTTGAACGTAAATAAAAACCATCAACAATAATAATGTCTATCATCACCATAAATATAAAAAAACACAATATCAACAAAAAATTATATACAACGACAACCCAAAATAAAACTAACAAAAGAAACAAAACCTGCCAACAAGCAATTAATTAGACGACATGCAAGGCCAGATCATACAGCATCCAAACAGCTGAGGCTCATTCTCAAAGGGGTCATTAGAAGAGCGTTCCGGTTCGTCTCCCAGTCTCCTCGCGCTGCGTCGCCCCCCCCCCTCCTCCCCCATCCCCCTCAGCGGGTCCATTTCGCATACTAATTAGTCATCTCGGTCTGTTAAGCATCCTCCTACACGCGAGAGGACGGAGGTGGCTGGGAGGAAGGGGGCGGGGGCGGGGGCGGGGGCGGGGGAAGGATGGCCTTTCAGTCAGATGAGTTAGTTTTGACTTTTTCTTTTATTAGGTTTCGAGGCGAAGGGGTCTTCATATATTTCGATCTCTCTCTCTCTCTCTCTCTCTCTCTCTCTCTCTCTCTCTCTCTCTCTCTCTCTCTCTCTCTCTCTCTCTTTCTTTCTCTATGTGTATATATATATATATATATATATATATACACACACACACACACACACACACACACACACACACACACACACACACACATACATTTCATCCTCAGGCCATCTGTCTTTCTTCCTCCCTCTCTAAGTCAAAAGAAGAAAGAAAATATAAAGAAAGAGACGAAGAAGAAAAACTCGCCGATACAAAGGAGAAACAAAAAGAAATGCCAAGAAGAAACGCCGTTCATCCATCACTGTCAGGAGACGACAATCACGTCACGTTCCCTTGGCAGTTTTCCTTTTTCCCCAAAGTTTTGTCTCGTGCATGTACACACGCAGACATAAACTCTCTCTCTCTCTCTCTCTCTCTCTCTCTCTCTCTCTCTCTCTCTCTCTCTCTCTCTCTCTCTCTCTCACACACACACACACACATATATACAATGGAAGTGCTAATAACACAATTACATACATCGCCATCGCCCTGATTATCCTCCTGATGGCAAGCTCGTGAGCATCGAGTCACGAAGCCCTTTGATGCAGAGTCGACAGGCGGGCGGGCGGCGGGCGGGCGGCCCCCTTGTCACTGCGACCCGGAGTTCAAAGCGCAGATCATGAGCGCGAGCTAACGAACAAGGTTTTTTTTTCCTACGCGAGTGTTCACGGATGGAGCACTGGGGAGGAGGGGAGGGAAAAAGGGAAGGGAAAGGAGAAGAAGGAAGGAAGGGTGGAAGAGGATATAAGGAAAGGGGAAAGCGAGCGAAGGGTGGTGGGGGGTAAAGAAGGAAGGGGGGTGAGGGTGGGGGGGCATTGGAGCCGAGTGCCATTTGCGAAACCCTACAAGTACACGCGAGGGGGGGGGGAGAGAGGGTGGCTGGAGGGAAGCGCAGGAGGCCAGGGGACGGGGGTGCCAGAATGATGCCTCCTGTCACCACCTATCAAGAAGCCCTAGGGATTCCGCCCCCCTTCCCCCCACCTTCCCACCTCCCCATCCCTGGAACCCCCCTCCCCCTTCCTCTCGCACTCTATCTCATGCCAAAGCAGAAGCCGCCGATCCACCTCGCTCCCATCACAACAGGTGGTGATAAACGATGGGGGGAGGGAGTGGGGGAGGGAGTAGGGGAGGAAGTAGGGGAGGGAGAAGGGAGGAGAGGGGAGGAAACCAGCTCCTCTACTTTACTTTCGCTCGTCTCACTGCGGGAGAGAAAGGGGGCGGGAAATGGAAGAAAGGGAGCTGAGGAAGGGAGTTCCACTCAATCATATTCTCTCACTTTCTCTTTCTCTCATCCCTTTTCTCTCTCTCTCTCTCTCTCTCTCTCTCTCTCTCTCTCTCTCTCTCTCTCTCTCTCTCTCTCTCTCTCTCTCTCTCAACACGCGCGCCCCGTAATGTCCAATAAAAATTCCAGCCAAACGACCGAGCTTCGTATATCACACAATACTATCCACGCGCCCACACAGACACATTCCTCGCCGAAATCGATACACAAAAATATAAACGGAAAAAAAGGAAAACGATAATGGACATGTATTTTTTTTTTAATGTATTCTCCAGTAACATGAAAAGGCAAGCAAAAGAAAAAAGAAAAAAAGAAAAAAAGAAAAAAAGAAAGAAAGAAAGAAAAAAGGACATAAAAATCCTATCAAAATACATCTATCTACCAACAACAAAACAAAACAAACAAAAACAAGAAAATATGTCCATCAACGTGTCCCTTCTGGCCGCATCAACACACATTACGAGCCGCCATAACCGAGTTAACATGGGCCTTCGAGCGGCTCTGTCTTCCAAAACACGAACTAACTTTCTAACCCTTTGGGGGGAAAAGATGAAGGAAGGAAGGAAGGAAGGAAGGAAGGTGAAATAGTGAGAGAGCAGAGAGAGAGTACCGGAGGCAGATGGAGAGAGAGAGAGAGAGAGGAAGGGAGGGGTATGGAGAGAGAGAGAGAGAGAGAGAGAGAGAGAGAGAGAGAGAGAGAGAGAGAGAGAGAGAGAGAGAGAGAGAGAGAGAGAGAGAGAGAGAGAGAGAGAGAGAGAGAGAGGGAGGGAGGGAGAGAGGGAGAGGGAAAGAGAGAGAGAGAGAAACATAAACAAGACAGAAAGACAGAGAGTCGACGGGACTGAGTTGGAAGAAACAGGTCAGAGAAATATAAGTAGGACGAGATAGGAAGGGAAGGAGGGAGATATAGAGAGAAAGAGAAGGAAGAGAAGGAAGAAAAAAGGGAAAAAAGAAAAAGAGACGCTTGAGGAAGGCTACCACCATGCTGCCTCGTAACTTATATTCTGATGGGAGGACAAGATGTTGGCAACGTCGGGGAGTTTTTTGCTTTTTTCTTTACTTTTCTTTCTTCATCTATTCCTCCTAGACTCCCAGTCCCGAGTTTGCCGAAGCAAGTTGATTGCAGCCGTTGTTGCGACGCGCGATACGCTCACGGAGAAGAAAGAGGGGGAGGGGGGGTAAACATAATTTGATATCAACATTTGGGTCGAATGAAAAGCTGCTGTGGTTACATTTTTGTTCCGCCCGCGACCTCTTTGATCTATCCATTAATCTATCCCTCCCCCTCCCCCTCCCCCGACACGTCACCTCATGCCCCTCTCTATCCATTAATCTATCCATTTCTCTACCTCTAACCTGAACCACTAAACCGCCTCAAGTCCCTCACTATCCATCAATCTATCCCTATTCCCAATCGATACGTCGCGTCGCTTCATGTTCATCTCCATCCATCAATCTATCCATCGGTCTAACCCTTCTCCTCCTGCCAGCTTCTCGACGTTCATAACTTGCCGAGATATAAACATATAATTTTTTTTTTCCCCTAGGTCCTCCCACACAACTGCGTTCGTAGGCACACAGCAAAATGGAATCACGGTCTTCTTCCTTGAGAGAATAAAATTGCAGTTGAGAGAACGAGAGAGAGGTAGAGGTAGAACTAGAGGGTGGGAAAGAGTGAGAGAGAACGAAGGGAGAGTGAGAGAGGGGAAGAGAGTAAAAGAAAGAAAGAAAGAAAGAAAGAGAGAGAGAGAGAGAAGGAAGGTGAGGGAAAGAGAGCGAAGGAAGGAGGGAAAGAGAGCGAAGGAAGGATGGTAAGAGAGGGGGAGAGGGAAGGAAGGATGGTAAGAGAGGAGGAGAGAGACGGAGGGAGAGAGACAGAGGGGGAGAGAGGAAGAGAGACAGCGGGGGAGGGAGGGAGAGAGTGAGAGGGAGGGAAGGAGAGATTGAGAGAGAGAACGAACGACAGAGAGAGAAAGAAAGAAAATAAGAGAGAGAGAGAGAGAAAGAGAGAGAGAGAGTGAGTGTGTTTAAATCAATCCCGCGTTGTTGGCATCGCCCTTATCTCTGCCTCTGCCCTTGCAACATCCCGTAAAGCAATTCGCCCAAGGAAACAGACGGGGGCTCCTCCACACGCTTCTTCCCTATTGATTCCAGAACAAATGCTGGCTCGCGCGCGCGCTTCATCTTCAAGCTGTATAGTGGAAAGATACAGGTGAGCATCTACGGTTTCTTCAATCTTTCAAGGTAAACCTTCGTTGTGTAAGCGAACAACAATACTTCCTAGACATGCATACGAAAGCTGATAAACAAATGAATAAACCTCCCACATCATACGCGTTTGAACACACACACACATACACACACACACACACACACACACACACACACACGCGCACACACGCACACATACACACACATAAACAAATGTATGTGCCTGCATAATTTACATCGGGCAGTGGAGTGAAGAGGGGCCCTCTGTGCACCTCCACTCAGACGTACACTCACAGCAACAAGAAAACAAAGACGGGCAACACACGCACTCGTAATTAGCAACTGCACACGGGACGGATCAGCGCAACAGAGAGGGAGTTTGTTGTTTATGACTAATTCGGTTAGTCCAAACCGCGAGAGACAAAAAAAGAGGGAGAGGAAGGAGAGGATGAATATAAAAAAAAGGAAATAAGATAATAAAGAAGAACCGAAGGAAGACAGGGGAAGGAAGGAGATGATGGTTAAAAAAAATAATAATTGATTAATAGAAAACAGAAAGAGAACAGGGGGGGGGGGAGGAAAATAAATGAATAAAAGAGAACTGAAGGAGAACAGGGGAGGGAAGGAGACGGTGTGAAAATACAAGAAAAAGACTGAGACTAAATATGTCAAGAGAAGAAGTGGGAGGAAGGGGATGAATAAAAAGAGAATAAATAAAGAACGAGATAAAACAAAGAAGAGAAGAGAGGGAAGGGAGAGGACGATGAGCAAAGACAAAAGGAAGAGTGAGACTAAAGAATTTTTAAAAAGGAGAAAAAGAGAGAAGGATAATAAAGGGGAAAGAGTTAGAAGAGGAGAAAGACGAAGAGGAAAAGAAAAAAAAAAAGGCGAATGATAATAACGGGGAAACAGTAAGAGCGAAAGAGAAAAGAAAGATGAGAAAAAAATAGTAAAATAAGAGGACGGAGAGAGAAGAATAAAAAGGAAACAAAGAACGAATATAATAATGAAAAAAAAGTGAGAAAGAAAAGAAAAAAAAACTGAAGAAAACCATAGACGAGAAAAAAAGAAAGGAATAAAAATAAAAATAAAAACATTAAAGAAGATAATCCAGAAGAACCACCCTCCCTCCAATGGTCGAGTATTTCAAAATCTCGAAGCCTTTTAGTCGACGCGTCATACACATTTTTATTTTTCGAACATCAATCACGAACACACGTATATCTCTGGCCTTTTTTGAGGGGAGGGGGAGTAATGGAGAGGGGAGGGGGAGAGGAGGGTATAGATACTGGCAGAAATCCGAAGAACGTGAAAGAAATTTGGTTTTTGAAAGATTTTTTGACTTATGGAAAGGGGTGGAATAAAAAAAATAAAAAAAATGTCTGACCCGTAAATCTATTCGTAGCCAAAGAGTGTATGATTTATTTATTCATTTCCACTATAATTTATTACCTATTCCGCCTTCAATAAACAAAGTAGAAACCATTCAGACGAATTTTTCATCTCCGCATTTGCCAAAATGCTGCAGAAGAAGAAAACAAAAAGAAAATAGACGAATGGAAGAAAACGCATGTTAAAACAAAACAAATACAAAGATGAAAAGAAGGTTAATAAAAGTAAAACTAAAAAGCAGACACGAGAAGAGAAGGAAAAGAGATGAGGACAGTCGTCAGAGGAGAACGAAGCAAGTAACACGAGTCAATTAGAGTAAGTATCAACAGAAAAACAAGAGAGCAGCACCACAAACCATGCCATGTTAGTCGCAGTCGGCAACAGTCGGTAATATATATATATACACACACATACATGGGATTAGTAAACCACAAAACCACCTACACGTACGTCAATCACCACGTGTAAGTCATCACCAAGGTCATCACCAGCATGACAAGTGACCAATACTTGTCATCACCAGCATATCAAGTCATTTCCAACAAAGCAGGTCATCATCCCCGGAATAGAAAGCAAGTCATCACCTCCGGAATAGCAGGTCGTTTGCAACACAGCAGGTCATCACCAGCATAGCAAGTCTTCACCAACATAGCAGGAATAATCCCCCTTATTATCCCTTGTTACTATATCGCTTTACCTCCTCCTTCCGCCATCTGCTGCCAGCCGGCCACCATCCGGGACTCTAAACTCCGACCATAGCCTGCGGCAGCTGTTTCGGGGGGAAAGGAAGGTCACTGAGGGGAAAAGGTCACACTGAGTGAAGGGTCACTGACGCGGGAAAGACACTGACGAATCTTGGCGATTGGTCAGAAAAAATGAGCTTCTGTTGCCAACTCTGATCCTGGAATCATGACCAGTAACTGACAACAAATCTAAAACAAGTAAAACTAGCAATAATAAAGAAATGGTACTAGTAGTAATAAATATCTAAAGTTGTGAATGAAACACAAACAGAAACAAATCTCATTACAAAAAAAATCTATGGTTGTAAATGTGGTACATAGACACGAACATAAAAAAAACATATATATACATTATATATATATATATATATATATATATATATATATATATATATATATATATAAACTAAATGAAACCTTACCTTCCTTATTCATACACACAAAAAATAATGAAAAGAAACGAGATGGACAGACTAGAAACTAAAGAATAAAACTAACGATCCAGCTTACCAAGCAGAAAGAAACATCTTAAAAAGAAAGAACAACAAAAAAAAAAAAAAAAGGAGAGAGAAGTGGTCAAGGGAATGACGTCACTACACTTCTTTTTTCCCATCTCCTGGCGTCGAAGTGGCACTCACTGGCATACACACAGAAACACGAGCCTCGGGAGAGTGTAATGAGCCAAGAAGCTCGTTCTCACACTCGAACCTCCACTTGCTCTCGCCCTCGAGACGTAAACGAAGAATCCGGTACATATCACAGCTGACTGCGATCACGTGACCAAAATCTACTCCGATGAATACAAACAGAACGAAAGGAATAGCCGACTAAAAGAGAATAAAGAAGTAAAAATATAAGAAAATCAACAAAGAAGGCAATGAAAACAACAACATAAAAAATACAAGAGCGACAACAGCACACCTGGGAATAGATTCAGACGCCTTTAAACGTTCCCGATTCCCATTCCCATTCCCACTATTCCTAAAAGAAAAAAGAAAAAAGAGACCATATTAAGA